>VVHJ01018790.1:52244-62366 GCA_015107715.1 Tylochromis polylepis
ACTTTGGGTCCAATAATCTTGTAACCTGCCAAAATGTTAAACAATAAACGTTAAACGCTTTTTGTTCGCTTTCCATAATGATAACATCAGTTTCAGCTCAGTTCATGAGCACTTCTAATATTTCATACATCCTGCTCTAGTGTTTGATTTTATTTGTCTGCTTTCAGGGGGCAAATACGAATTAATAAATGAATAAGCGTATGAATGAGTGAAAGAGCTATTTGTTTTTATTTTTACCCTGGTTTTTTTTTTTTGGGTTGAAATAAGGAAAATATACTTTTTATGTTTAATGTCCATTACAGAACTGCTAATAATAACTGCAAGATGAAAGATCACTTTGGCCATGTCAAACACCACCTTCATCTAGTTTATGTTAGGAGACTGTCAGTCCACACTGACCTAATATCATGTATGTGAACCTGAAAACCTGACCAGACGGTTTTAACGACACACAAATGACACCACTACACCTGACAAAAAGGAAATGTAATAAAACACATGCATTAACACACAAACACTGACTAAAAATAAACATTTTACCAACAATTATTTGTATTTGAGCCATGTTCCAATGATTCACCCTTACCTTCCATTTAAAAAGAAGGAAGGATGGCAATGAAAAAGGTAAGAGAACAGTAATGTATTTAATATCTGCATCTTAACATCTGAACTGAAAGATGACAACTGCAGGAAACACCTGTCAGGCTGCTACTGCGCGTTGAAAGGCATTCTTTAATCATTTTCACAGAGGTGATGGTTCATGCAGTCATCAAAATGTCTGGCATGCAACATCAACTTCAAAGTCTTCCTCATAAAAGGTGCTGAGTGGTGCATTCTCAGCAGAAACCTTTAAGTTCAGGATGTCATCTGTACAAATTCAACTCTGATTTCTTCACTGTAACACTGTATGTGACAACACCGGGTCTTGTTAAGTGAAGAAATTTGACGGTTGGAATTGAGCAAAAAAGGGAAAGTCATTAAACATTTTATCAGCAAAGCATCCTCTTGTTAATCAGACTGTTTTTTTTTTTTCCTGTATGACCAGCCTTTAAAGGGGACCCATTACACTTTTCCTTATTTTCTGTTACTTAATGTTGCAAGGGTACTTATTAAACGTGGCACAAGTTTCAGATCGCATCATCAGCGAATGTGCAATTGAGCTCTAAGCACTCAGTTTTAAATTTGGTTTTGTATGATCTCAAAGAGTGTGGATATTCCTAATACAATCATGTCCACCTTTGAGTACAGCAGCCCCGCCTACCTGCTGTTCAAACCTTCTGTTTGTGAGGGGCAGCCAATCAGAGGAGAGTTGTCTTAAAGCAGTGACTGCCTTACAGGGAGAGGAGATAAAGCTGCTAGCTTCAGTCAAATGATGGACTAAATGTCCTCTGTATAAGATTAAGGAACTTTTAACTGTGAATTCCAAAAATAAAAATATACAGCTGAAAGAAAAGCTTAATAAGTCCTCTTTAAGCAAGCAGCCAGCGCTGTCATATGACCCATACATGTTAAAGGTTCAGTATGCTTCAAACAAACTAATTAGTTTGAGCATGCCTGAAAACAAAGCTGTCCCGAATCATCACCCTCGGCGGTAGAGCTAAAAGCTTGCCGCTGAAGGACAAGATGTAATCTTACAAACATAGTTTTAGGTAATGGAAAGGTTTATTGGGAGTTGGAACTATGGATTTCTGACAATGAGAATATCATAGGTTAAGAGAGATTTTAACTAAATGAAAAATCATTAGTTGCAAATGTGATCTATCTTAGTTAAAAAAAAAATATCAGTGATGTGAAACCATAAACCAAAGCTATCCAAATGCTGACACCCCACTAAGTGATATAGCTGTGTTTGTGTTAATATTTCCTGACATATATATTTCCCATATATCTGCATAATGGTGACCTGATAATGGGATAAGCACTTTGTTTGAAGCACACTGAATTTTTTTCATTTTTAGTTGTATTTGTTCAAACAAAAACAAGAGCAGGCAGGAGAGAGGAGACAAAGAAAATAGTTAACACAGGACACTTTGCATTCTGTTTATCCAGCTTCCCCATGCAGGTTGGCAAACTGCACTGTACGCTCATAAACATGCTTGGCTGGCTGTTAGCGCCAGAGCCATGCCAAGGGAAGGTTGCAGCGAGCACAGGCAGGCATCGACTGGGCATCAGTACTGTGGATCCAGATCAATTTGAAGAAGGTAAAGCTGCAAGAGTTACGAGTTAAATACTGGAATTTCTGTTTATATTTGTAATATAAATGGCAATGCAGCAGAGTAAACAACCCGTGATATTTGTGCTAATGCAAAGATATATAACCAGAGCTTTGCTTGGTGACAGCTGGGGGAGTTGGAAGGAGGTCAGAGGGTCATGCTGGGTGTCATTTAAATGGCTGTTGTGTTCGACACAGGAAATTAAATATCCAGTCCTGGAGAGGAGATCTGTTTATTAGACCATTAGGAAGCTCAGGAGTACTGAAAGGTCAGTAGCTGAGCTTCATCTGTGGCTTTTATTTATATGTTTGTATGTGACTGTAAGATGCCCCAGTGCAGTGATGTCCACGTAAAAGTGATCCATCAGTGTGCAGGCAGCAGGTGGTGGTGGTGGGGGAGGGGGGGTGAGGGTGAGGGTTCAAGCAGCCCAGGCCACATGCCAAAAACCTCAGCACGAAGCTGGCAGTGCCCGACTCCAACACCCCATCTAGCAAACGTACCTTCCTGTGCCATTGCGGCCGTGCTGGTGGTAGCGGCAGGACTGGTGTGCTGCCGTCCCACTATTGGACAAAGAGGAATTCAGTGCAGTACTGGGAGAGAGCCCCACTAAACCCTGAAAGTCGTCTTCTTCTTTCTTTAATAACTTTTTGTGCTTCCCAGAGACCTGCTTGCTGTTTTTGACATTTTAACTTAAATCAATAAAATTACGTAATACCAAACTCCATTTTTATTGGGATGAAGTGAAGCAACAGATGGGAAAATCTTGTCAGAAATAAAATGCCTGAGCCCCAACTTACTGATTTTACTTCTTTGTTTATTCTACATTGAATAAACAAGCCTAGGGTTACGAACAAAGCATTTCAGAGGTCTGGCTGGTCTGCTTACTTCAGTCTGGATCAGTCTTAGCCTTTACAAAGTACATGGACATAATCCAATGGAGCTGCTTTGCTTACATGAAGGTATATAAACACAGGGCCGATAGCATTAGTGTATTAGCTTGCTAGTCCATTGTCCAGCCCGCAAATTGGTTGTTCAATCAAAAGTGCACTGTGATCAAACTGCTTATGAGGATGAAATCCAAGCCAAACCCCTGAAGTGCAAAATCCAATCCAATCGGTGTGGCTAAGGGAAGTAGATCGCAGAGTGGAGCTGCAGCAGCAGAACAACAGTGACTTGTATCACTTGGCTTCTATGAGAGAGAAGATCCGGAAAGAAGTGTGCTCCTATTGAGTGCTGACAATTTTAAACTAACTACAAAAGCTCACCTGAAAAGTTCCTGGACACGAGCATCGTGGTGAGGATAGCTCCCTTGAGTCAAGGCAAAGAATATATAAGATTATAAGCATAAGCATGTGAGTTATGTGAATATGTATATTTAACTGTGTTCGTGCTTACTTTAAGCTTCCTTCTGGCATTGAACTTGCGCAGACATTCCACAGTCTCTTGACGGTGCATCATGGAGGCCACAGTGGATCGTTGCTTTAAGTAAAGAGGAAAGGGCAACATTAAGCTCTGCTTCAGTATATCACTGTTACACCATCAATGCCCCTTTTTTAATAACTCATCAATTTTTATACTGATAAGACCTAAAGTTAGGGGCGTGGCCATTTTTAACTGACAGGTATCTTTACATAGGCAGATGTACCCAATCACTGTCTGCTAGGCCTCACCTGTGCTATTTTGAACAAGACCTTTTAATTATATTTGTACTTTTAGAATATTTTATCTGACAAAATGGCTTACTTACTTTGTGATAGAGAACGTTAAAAAGATTATGCTTGAGTGTTGGTCAGGGAGATTCTAGCATTCTACGAGTCTGTTACTTAGTCTTAATTAGCACACCTGGCAACCACCGGTTGCTAGGGGAAAATGAGTAATTCTCTATTAATTGAGTGGATATTTGAAATTGATGACAGTAGCTGTGAAGTTGACTGCTAAAGCCATACAGACTGGTTAGTTACCACCTGGTAACCACCAGTTGTCAGATAAAAATGTATATTACCAGTTGGCAAGTGGTTGTGGGAGGCTGCTTGCAGTCTTTTTGAAAAAAACGGTGGCAAAGTGTGTCAGAAAGAGGGTGCTGCACTAATAATCTCCTTGTGATAGCTTTGGTCACTAGCAGATTTCCATGGTCACCTGTAGCCTGTGTAGAGGATGCCTGCCTGTCTGCAAACACCTGCCAACTAAGCTGTAATGAAACTGGAAATGGGGACAGTTTCCCAACAAAGTAAAAGCCGCAACTTTTAAAACATGATGGTTTCAGCAGTAAGGCACAACTTTCACTCTTAAGGCAAATGTTCTCCATTTCCAGTATGCATAGCAATTTTTTAAGTTTCACTACCAAGTCAGTTGGCGAGTGTTTGCTTACTTCCATGCAAACTACTGGTGACCTCAAAAATCTACTAGCGAGTAAAGCAATTACAAGGAGGTTTTTGATGAAGCACCCTCTTTGCCACTGATTTCAGGAAGCAACAGCCAGCAACCATTTGCCAATCAGTAGGGAAATGCACATTTTTTCCTTAGCGACTGGTCTCTAGGTCTCTGTGACTGAGGCCTAACCAATCTTAGCTGGTAACTTAGCACTCCACCCTCTTGTCTAAATATAGTGGATATAGAAGAGGTGGTGGTCACAGACACCACCTCTTCTATAGCACTGACACTGAGGCATCTCAGTGGAAGCATCCATCTTCTTTATATATGTATCATTGACTTGAGATTGAACTCACAGATATCTCATTGGGACAAGATGCTTTAGAACTGCTTTAGAAAATGTCTTTGAAAAGATAAAAGCCCATGAATATTAAAATGCAAGAGAAAGGGACCGTGACTCCAAAGGTGCATACTGGTAAGAAACATTTAATCACCATTTTGAGACTTTGACAATAATGGCATTGTGTACAACTGCAACAATGAATTCTTTTTTTAATGCTCTACAGCTCTGATATGCTCCCCTGAGTAGCTTTTCATCAACAGGCAGGAGAGGTTCATGTGTATTCTAATTCCTCTGTGATACCAAACAGATTGAAAAAGCCTGCTGTGTCAGGGACTTATAAATGAAAACTTTTAGAAGTGGGAGCTGTAAGATAAGCCTATGGGGCTCTTACATTATCTAGGCGACTCCTTACTCAACTCCTTAACAATAAAAATGGAAATTATTCTCCTTGTGCTTTATCTGATAACAAACTACATTTATGCTGTCAGTTTTTTATTGGTGTTAAACAGTACAACTTATGACTTTACTCAACAGGTCTTTTCTGAGGTTCTTAAATGTGTGTCTTGTGCAAATGTGAGACAAATAAACTTAAACGGTCTCCGCCTACATAAAACTACTAATTCTGCTCTAGTATATAACGTAGTTCTGTGCATGTTTTTAAAACTAGCCATTTGGATCAAGGATGCGCTGTTATTCTGAATAGCTATGTAAGAAATGAAAAACAACGTAGGAGCGCTTAAGAAAGAAAAACTGTGACATCATTTGTTTAAAGCTGGCAAGAAAAACTACATAAAAAATGAGGATGAAGACAAGTGTGACTTACGCAGACCCAGGGATGCTTGAGGGCCTGGTCGGCAGTGATTCTTTTGGCAGGGTTAATTGTTAACATCTGATTGATCAAATTCTTGGCCTCAGGGGTCACTGTATCCCACTCAGGAGAAGGAAACTGAAAGAAGACGATGAGGAGGAAGAAACATATCACTATCACTGAAAAACTGGTACAACATAAATGCATGTTTCCAAACTACGATTAACTTGTTTTAGTCACTTGCTGTTGTTTAGCATTGATTAGAGATTTCCATATTTAGCATGCTTTTTAAATTTTAACACTGGCATTCCAGCACAACTGAGTAATAAAGACACACCATAGTTTGCAGAGCCTGAAGAATGCTTACACAGATACAAGATCCTAAAAAAGTGCTAGTAATAGCTTTTCTTCTTATTGACTGTGATATTTAAATGTCTGGACCAGATTTCCTATAGTGTTTGCACCTGTATTTACCCAACATGTAACAGATTAGAGCTGCAAACTGTGTGATCATTTAGAGGGTGCAGCTCTCCTCGTTGTGCATGCATTCAAAGGAGGGTATTTACATAGATATTTAAAGATATTTACAGAGGCAGGCTGAGTGAATTAAGGTTGTGCAACTTGTGACTTTTGGCTCTGTAGGGCAAATATCCACACCCCTCAAGACCAGGAACAAACACAAGTCATAAGCGAGGTTGTAACAATGAAAAGAAATACTCCAAACGCAGATTTACAGACAACTCTTTTCCATTAATAGATAGAATTTTGTTTGTGCTAATCAAAAGTGTCCATGAATTTTTTAAAGGCAGCTGATCAATGTTACCTGAAAATAACATCCACGGCATGTGAGTAATTTGTGTATCTTTAATTTGTCATATTAAAACACTATCACAACACCACCATGAACAGATTAGGTTAATTTGGCCTTTGTTTTCTCTCTTAGGATTAATTTGTCTTGGACACAGTTGAAGGAGCAGCACACATGTACAAACAAACAACAGTTAGCACCAGAACGCACACAGACAAGAAACACAGTATTGTACATGAAAGTGTTGTGCAGATACCCTGCAACAACAAACAGCACATACCTCGCCAATAAGATATACATGTACACACTCCTACGGGGAATGGTTATTTCCTTCTTATGTCAGTATATATCATTGTAGGGTCTTTACCTTACAATATACAACACCTTTAGTTGTATATTGTACACAACAACTGTTGTGATTTGAAAAAACTGGAAAAAGTATATTTTGCTTGTTTCTCTTTAAAACATATTTGACTTCATTTGTTTTGGAACATTCTTAATATGTGAAGTTGAGCAACGATTTGTCTGTCTTTGATGGGCAATTTCAGTGGTATAACAAAAGGGTGGAGTTACAACAGTCACACTGTGCCAGAAGACATGTTTACTGCTAAAAGTCAAAGCAAGCTTTCAACAGACTTTTACTTCAAACATATCAGATATCAGTTACCGATGAAAGAAAAAACAGAAATTCAAGGTATCTGTGTGACAGTGATGATATCCAGGAAGTGCACATTATTATAAGTGCTTGTCACAGTCACTTCATATTATTGTTCATATTATGCACATTCATTAGATGTGGTTGCTTCTAATTATGTAAATTAATATGGGTAATAAATTCCTATCTCCCAGAGGACAATGATGAGATCTGATAAATAAGCCCATTGCTCTCCCATAGTGTATCAGTTATTTTTTTTCTGCAGCAAGATGAAAGTTACACAATTCCAAGTAGCAAGCCATTAAAAACTACAATTAAATTTCTAAATTACTTGCATGACAGAATTTAGAGCATGTTATTTGACAGGACTTAAAGTGATGGTGTCCTGCAGAGCTCATCTCGACGCTCCGGCCTTGTATTTACGCATTCACATTAATGAACTTAGAAACAGGAAATGAAGATTAGAGCATCACAATTAAAGTTTCACGAATTCAGGTCGGGTTCCCTCACAGATGTCATGAAACTTAATTCTCATTTCCATAGATGCAGGTACAAAAACAATGCAAAACGCATGCTCTAACCCTGGATACGCCCAAAACTATGTGTTCCATAAAAGACTAAAGTCCTTATTGAAGCTCTACTTAATAAAGTTTTTGTAATATTCTGAATCAAACGTAAATTCTTAAACAGTAGTTTCAAAGTAAAGACCGCCTTTTGCCTTCAGAACTGCCTTAATTCTTTATAGCATAGATTCAACAAGGTGCTGTGTTTGGTCGATACCGATGTGACATCATTTCAAAGTTGCTGCAGATTTGTCGGCTGCACGTCCATGATGAATGATCCCAAAGATGCTCTACTGGATTAAGATCTGTGGAGGCCATTTGAGTACAATGAACTTATTGTCATGTTTAAAAAAAAAAGAAGTTTGAGATGATCCTTGTGTGCATTTTCCTGAAGACACTGCGGTCACAGAGGGATGGACATGGTCGGCAACAACACTCAGGAAGGCTGTGGAAATTCAACGATGCTCAACTGATACTAAGGGGTGTAAAGTGTGCCAAGAATATATTCCCTCCCCCCATATGATTACACTTCCATCATCAGCCTCAACAGTTGATACAAGGCAGAATGGCTCCACACTTTCATGTTGTTACACCAGATTCCAACATTAACGTCAGAATGTTGCAGCACAAATTGAGAGTCATCAGATTATGCCATACTCTTACAATCATTCATTGAGCAATGTTGGTGAGCTTTTGTCAACTCCAGCTTCAGCCTCTTGTTCTCAGCTGACAGGAGTGGGAACCGGTGTGGTCTTCTGCTGCTGCAGTACATGTGCTTCATGGTTCAACATGTTTTCTGCTCAGAGATTGTCTTCTGCATACCTTGGTTATAATGAGTGGTTATTTGTTACTTCCCATCAGCCTGAAGCAGCATGTCCACCATTCTGTAACATAGAACTGCTGCTCACTGGACATTTTTCTCTTTTTCAGACCATTTTCTGTAAACCCCATAAATGATTGTGTGAAATCCCAGTAGATCAGCAGTATCTGAAACACTTAGACCAGCCCGTTTTGCACAAGCAACCATGTCACATTCCAAGTCACTTAATTCAAGTATCATCTTGCACCTGGATGGGGTCAGATCCTGTAACCGCACCATCCTACTAAATTTCCACACATCCTAATAATAATTGTTGTGCTATGATTTGAGCTTTTTTTTAAGAAGCAAAATGATCAATTATAGAGAAATGCAGAAGCAAAAAAAGTACTTTTCTCTCACACAATGACCAGATCATGAAACGGTAAACCATAGAGTTGTCACTGGTTTTTTTTCTTACTTTTTTAAAAATCCCAATAAAAGTTGCTAAATCCAACAACAAAGTAATCTGAACTTTGATGAAAAAGTGTTAGTGCTATAGAAATACATATCCTACTGAAGTTTTAATATATGAGCTGCAGATTGCAGGTAATTCCACCCCCAGTGTGTCTGTTTGCACAGCCTTTATTAGTGAGCGTCATTTCTTTGTCTCTGCTGACAGTGCCTCTGGCTCTTATTTACACACTCACTTGTAATTTAAATACAGGTTTTACAAGCTTTATGGTCTGATTACTAAGAAATTGTCACTTAAAAAAATCGTAGTAACAAACCTTCAGGCATTTTTTTAATCTATAGTTTAGCATAGCAAAAGCATGGACCAACAAAAAGCACGAAAAAGAGAATATCAGATTAACTCACCAAGTGGTTGACTCTTATATAATACAATATTTAGGCCAAGATTGTCCTGTGTATGCTGGGTCTGTTTGTTTTAAATCAGCTTTAATATGTCATAAGTGTAAACGCTGTGTCTCCAGCCTGATGTTGCACTCTGGGAGGAGTTAGAAACTCAACTTTTATTCACACAACTTGTATTTCAGTATATATTTATAAACTATACGTAAGTTTTACCACCATCAAGGTTAAAAAAAATTTAACTCTAATGGCTTAAAATCCGGCAAACACGGCACCAACAATGCAAATCCAAAGCAGACACCGAGAGTCATAGGGATTTGTCTCTCCCTAGGAAATGTAAACATTACAAAGTCTTGTGTCGTTTGTGTAGCTGGCTGTGTCTGCAGTACACAGAAAATAAACACACAGTCAAAGTGATATTCTCCGTCCACTGACAATGCCATGCTGGAATTCAGTTCTGTACAGTGCAATCATTATTCTGCATCATAACTGTCTGCACATATAACAATGCGGTTCAAAAGGAGAGGAGGGTTACTACAAGAAAGTGAGGACCTACATCATAAGCACCAGCCTTAATTTGTTGGTAGAGTTTGTGTTGGTCCTCATCCCAGAATGGAGGGTAGCCCACCAGCAAGATGTACAGGATCACACCTGACACACACAAATGCAATGTAAACATACTGTACATACACA
>VVHJ01018790.1:65538-81522 GCA_015107715.1 Tylochromis polylepis
TTTGTAGTTGTTAGCAGTCCTCATTGCCTCATAACTGGACAGATGGATGGATGGGTGGATGTCAGACGCTTGTACCAGCAGTCACTGGGCTCTTAGTCCATTTCTTTTCATCTGTCAGTCTATCCCTCCCCGTGTAGTTTTCCACCCCTCCTTCCTGCTACCCCCACCCCACAAACCCACCCATCAGGGCAGAGCTGAAATAATGGGAAAAAGAGACAGAAAAGAGGGCAAGTAAAAGCAACAGAAGAACAGAGGGACAGACAGATAGAGATAGATAAATGGGAGGTGGCATAATGAGTCCCTACGCTGGTGCTGCAGCAGCCGGGTGACCTCACCCTATAGTTACCATGACAACCCAGCCTGCCACCAGCTGACAGCACTCAACTCTTTCTCTCGAATTCTTGTTTTCCCTTGAGCGAGTAGCCCTCCCAGGATGACAGGGAGGCGAAAAATATGACGTGCATCTGTGAGTGAGGTCACACCTCTCCATGGCACACTTCAATGCCATTATTAGTATTTTTATGGCTCAAATACAGGTACTGCATTCAGCAGCTCTATCTCCTGGACGTTCTTGTGGGTAAAAAACAAAACAAAAACAAAAACGGAAATAAATAAAAATAAACAAAATCAGAGTTTTTCCTATGTGATGATATCAGGGATTGTAATACTCCTTCGCAAACAAACTAATGCCCTAAAGCAGCATTTACCGAGTTTGTATTTTATTTTATTTTTAAGCCCCTCTTCATTGAACAACAAATGAACAGACAGACAAAATCCTTCAGCAAGTTGGGGATGGCAAATGTGTTGTAAACAGTTAATTATAATGCATCAGGCAAATGCAGAGTGACACTGGAGATTTTGTATTCTGGTATTCACTCTGCTTCTAACTCTGCACCGTTAAATACATGACTACATTAGTCACCAAAATTCAATATATATCAATTAGTCACTGACAGTGTAAAGTTTACCAGATAAGTAGTCTGACAGCTGCTATAAAAATGTATATTTATAATAACAATGTGTCAAATCAAAGTGAAACTGTGTCACTATGAAGGGTCCCTTTCATCGTGATGAACACATTTTTAGTTGCCACAGTGTCTGGTGCTCTCTCTCACCTTTCCTAGCCTCAAAACTTGTTCTGCACAACCAGCCCAGATACAAGAGACACAATAAGAAACTTACTGATAGAAAATGTGCGTTATTTTGCAGTAAAGAGATAGATATTTAATTAGCGAAGATAGTAGAGACCAAAAACCGAGCTAAAAGACAGTGAATAATGGCCTTACACTCATCAACACTCATCAACACATCAAATGAGTCATAGTGCTGCTCTGTAATCACTGGCATTTGGAAATTAACAATTATTTACTAATTTCACCACATCAGTATGCAAATTACACACTTTAGCCCTAATGGCAAAAATCTCAACTTCTATGGGCTCACGGTTGGCTAAAAATAATCTTTAAGCACTCTGCCAGACAGTTCCAGTATTTTTCCTGAGTCAGTTTTTTCCAGCTCATCATTTAAGCAACTATGATGATCATGCACTTACTGTAAATTGCTTTGGGCAAAAGCATGCCAAATGCATATAATGTGATATATAATGAAGTCTGTACTATATAAAATATCCAAGACTACAAGTTTTGATAGTGTTTATTGTATAAAACAGAAATATTTCAAGTAATTATTCGCAAATTCAGCCTGGTGTGTTTAGGATTTTGGAACAATATCCAGACATTAAAGAATGGGTTTGTAATAGCTGCCCCACCAGCAGGTCATCTGAGTGTACAATTGTATGCTAGTGTACCATTTGAGAAGACTGTAATAGTGCAGCATGAAAGCAGTTATGAAACATGAAAAGGGAGTTGTACATTAACAACTAATCTAATACATTTCTGTCCACAGCCCTCATCATCTAACATCATTATCTTCTTTCTAAACCTCTGCCCTCTCCAAGTGCATTTGATACTGACATCCACTGGCGAGCTAAAAAAATAAATAAAATAAAAAAATCAATGAGAAGTAACACAAGTCCATTTACACCACTCGCATAAAAAAACGATCGTGCATTGTCCAATTATGTTCGTCTATTTACCCTCAGAGTAATGGCTTAATTTTGCACTGTCACATAAAAGTAGACAGACGATTAAGCAACCTATTTAAAGTTTAGGGCTCTGAACTTAGTACTGGTACAATTACCCAGGTGTTTAAATCTTAGATTAGTCTAGTCTTTATTCAATATTATTATATTGAAGTTAAAATTAATGAAATTTGAAAGCACACAGCTGTGGAGCGCTTTTGGTTTCTGCCAGGGGTGCACAGACTTGCTGCAAGGGAAATCGTCACTGGCCGTCATCTCACCCACCGACCCGCTATTAATAGCAGCTGGTTTGCTTTCGTCACTCCTCAGCAGTGCAGGAGGGAGAGGGGGAGGGAGAGGGGGGCAGAGAGCAATAGAGAGAAAAGAGGGAGACAGATAAAAGGGAGGAGGGGTGTAGGCAGAGGATTGGGAATGCAGAAGAAAGCCGGTGAGCAGAAGGATGACGCTCATCCCTTAAGTTGGTCTAAACGTCACTGCGTGACGTCTGTGAGTGTGTGTACAAGAGCGCTCAGACATGATGTGAATTTCTACACGTCTTTAATCTTCATTCACAATAAAGTGCTAGTCACTATTCAAGTGATTTATATAGTATACAATATGGTACTTCCATATTCACCAGAGGTGTGTGATCACTCACCTTGAGGTCCCTGTGGACAATATCGTGCTGGTGGATGTGGCTGACGCTCTCCAGGATCTGATTAATGCAGTGGCTGGAAGAGGCAGAGAAGGATGAGGAGCACAAGACAGACACATTCGTCAGTCTACAACAGTTATAGTAGATGACAAATGCAGACTGAAGCAGAAGTTAAAAAAAAATAATAAAAAAAAAAATAAATTAGTTTGGGGTGGAATTCATATTACATGAAAGTTAAAGTACATGACGAGCATACAAGACAGAAAAGCCAGAAAAAAGACAAAAAAGAGGACATTATTGAACAGAATCAAAGATAAACCAGGTTTCTGCTGTTCACACTGTATAGTGTCACAGTATTAAAGTAAATTTTCAGACAGCTCTTCCATTGGGCACATGATGAAATTACAAAGAGCTTTAAGCTTTGCCATTATACTATGCAACCAAAAACACCCAGAGCCTTGACGTAACCCTGTATTAAGAGCCAGGTTATGGCCTCAGTCATCCCAAGTGGCTCATGAATGGCACAGTGAAAAAGGAAGCAGGGTACAGAAAATACAAGGACCCATTTTCAGACACTCTTTCTAAAGAGACACTGCAACCTGTTACAGAGAACTGAGGGCTACAAAGAGGAATACAATGCTCTGTTCTCCCAGTACTTCCTTAGTTCTGCTCAGCTGGCCAATCATAAAGTGGCTATAAATGTCAGGTCATTAGTGGCTGTGGGTCTGTGGCAACAGACACCCACAATGCAACACAGGAAGGGTGTGGGGGTGTGTGTGTGTAAGTGCTTCAGATGCTAAACTGGCATTCACATCCCCTTCACACCAGCAGTGTAGAGGTGAGAAAAGAGCTGCTCTCTAGTTATGGTTGCTGTACGACTACTTCAGCAAGAGAAACACCATCAGTGTCTTGAAGGAGACCCTGTCAGAAAATGTGCCTGTAAATCACATTTACCCCCTCCCTTATAGGAGAACTTTGTCTAACTTTTTTTGGCTGGTCGATTAAATCCTTGCAACTAGGGTCTTTTTCACCAAATTTGCAGCATTCTAGTGGTTGATGCGCAACATGAAATCATTTCCTGTTGCTCATTTTGATACATAACACTGAGGCTGTAGCCTCAAGTCATATGCTGCAAGGCTGAATGTAGTAGTTCGATTCTGACCCGTGGCCTTTTACTGCATGTCTTCCTCTTTCTCCCTGCCTTCCTGTCTCTCTTTACCGTGCTATCTAACAAAGGTACAAAAACCCAAGTCAATAAAAAACTATGATTATTTGGAAATCCAAATAATATCACTCTCAAAGAGAAAAGTGCAACATCGACAGTTTTTGGCTTGATCCATTATTTTCGATAGCTGAGGAAAAGACTCCAAATGAAAAACACCTGCTGGCATGTGCCTGTTCACATGACTGTAGATGCCCAATCCTAAGAGCGGCTAACAGCTTAAAATGTTTGCATTTACTGAGGTTTTTCTGTAAAACGATGATGAACGTAAAACTATACAGCACCTAACTAACAGCAAGGTAAGGTTTTAGGCTTTCTGTGTGTGTGAACATATCAAAACTGCTGTTTGGTCTTGTTATTATTTTAAAAAGTAAACCGTATCCAGCCATGATCTCAATAGTTCATCTAAGGATCTAAACTCCTCAATCTAAATGAAAAAAATGGCTCAGAGTCTGTTGTTATGATATTAGTTTAAAATAACACTGTTTAAATTATTTAATATTCTACAAATTCTAGCTTTTTATATCTCTTTATAATTAGATCAGGCTAAAAAGGCTAGAAGGTAGAGTGTGCTCAACACATTGTGACAGATGTAGTCAAACTAGAGATTAAGTGCATAACCAAACTCACCCCAGCAACCGATCAACTGATTAGGTAGAAGGTAAAATTTCAGTCAACCAACAAATTGGCTGACTAAAGCCCCACATTAAACTAATCTAAACACCTGATTTATTTATGAACCCCCCACGAGCCATGTAAGATTTATAAATGTACCTGCAATCTTTGAGCAACATTTCTGTGTACTCGGAGCAGAGGATAAGTGGTGCAAGAAGAAGTATGTGGTGCATTTTCAAGCAAATGAATGTGACGAAAGGAGTGAAGTGGGCAGGGTGTGAGGGGGGGCGTCTTATGTAAGCTTGTCCTCGGCATGCATATCTACAATTCTTTCTGGTCTGATGCTCAGTTAAAGTTGCTATTATTTCTCTTAAAATAAATTGAGCTTGGCATTTAGTAAAGGTGAAGTAAGGGACAGCAGCAGGAGGGGGTACAGAGACAGATTTAGGGAGAGTATTGTCGTCTCTCTGCAAGAGAGAATCAAAAGAGTGTCCAGATTAGACCACAACAGGACTTAAAATGGATTCAGCCATTTATTCTGTCCCTCCCCCAGCTTACACCTACACATATATGACATTTATTATTTTACATGTGTTACTTAGCCTATTTTATCTTCAGCCTAATCTAATCTAATGCCTATTGTACTATTTTCCTCCCTTTTACATTCTCTGTTGCAAGTTCTGACACATTTTAAAAAAAAACATTCTGCTATTTAAGTCATTCATCTAACTAACTGAAAGCTTTTACGTTATGGTTGAGAGCTTAGGCATGTAGGTAACGTGCCTCAGAACAAAAACCAACCTCAACTTCGGACAACAAACTAAAAATAAGTTTTGAACTCTGAGGACAGCTTTGTCATTATTTATTAATGAAATTTAAAGGACTGAGTCACTTGGTCCAAAACAAAGTGTATACAGGTTGTGCCAGAAAGTCCTGTTTTTCCTACTACAGCGCAAAGTACATTAACACAGATTCAAATTGCAAAACATTTTGTGACAGTTTGCAGCAACCAAAAACAAAAAGGCACAAAAATCAATTTTGTGCTAACTTAGTGTACCTGGCATCTGCTTCACTGTAGTACTCTCTGGCGACAATGTCCTCAAACAGCTCGCCTCCAGTGACTCTGCAGAAACATACATGAAAAAATAGGAACTTTGTATTTTGTGTTTATTTCTGAGTAAAGATCCCCAACACAGATGGAAAACAAGCATACTGCAGACAATATCATCAAAAAATGTTTTTTTTAAAGATCAGTTTGTCCTTTTTTTTATTTTTACCCCAATTAACTGCTATTTGTGGACTAACACATGAGAAAAAGTGAGTTATTTTTGTGAAGTTGCTGTCATTACCTCTAAACAATAAACAAAAATTGCTTAACAGAGAAAGAAAAATGGAAAATGGGCAGTAGTCTGGCTCGAACTGGTAATCTGTGCGTGTGTGTGTGTGTGTGTGTGTGTTTGTGGCACTGTGATTCACTCACAGGTCAAAGACAAGGTAATGGAAGCCTTCCTCTGCGATGCTGTCATGGAGTCGTACTAGTGAGTGAGAAAGAAACACAGAAAGAAACAGAAAGACTCATCAATTAAAAATCTGCAAATCAACTTCACACACTTTTCGGTAATGTATGAGATTACATTCTGAGCCACAATTATTGATCCCAGTAAGACCTGGAGGAGAGAGACAGAGGCTTTGTTCTTTGACCAGAAATACTTTGTTCAGCCACATATGTTTAGGAATGCAAACTTTCAAATTTGTTTAGGTTTGAGGTTGTGTGCAGTCACTTCAGGTTTGTTAGTTGATCATCAGTAAACCCTTCCGAACTGTCCAGATGCCCGCATGCCATCTCTTTTTTTTGTTAAGTACATAAGATTCAAAGTAAGTTTGTGGAGGCTTAAGAAATGTCTGTAAGCATTTTTGACAGAGCTCAGCTGAGCTGCAAGTAATGTAATGCACTTCTGCAGGTGACTAATTACTCACCATAATAAGCAATTGCTATCACAATACTTATTCATAACTCTTATACTAAGTAATGTGTATAAAACAGCTGACAGCTTTTAAGTCATCATGCACAACATTTATGACTAAGAATGAATTGCCACTGATGACACAGTTTTGCCCTAAACATCACTATCACCCCTCACAAGCCCCTTTTCCAAGCTGACATTTCATGTGTAAGGAGCTATAGCAGCTGCATTTTTTTTAAATATCGAAACAATTGTGTAGAGTGTTCAGTTTGAGTAATACAGAAAACACTGAAGTCTGGATTTTATCTAAAAAAGAAACATAAGAGGAAAAGAAACTTAGAGAATTAACCTTTAAGTGGAAAGCATAGGTTGGGGAGACAGCAGGAAAACCCCTGGGTACAACAGAGATGGACTGATGCAGTGATGGCAACAGATATGGGATTGAAAAAAAAAATCAAAGAAGAAGCTGGTTTGGAGGTGGGTTTGCAAAGGCATTTGCAGATGTATAACAACTATAAGACAAGTCAAAAAGGTCTAGAAACCAGTTTGTGACCCCCCTCGCAGCCAACAGTCACTAGGAAAAACTAATTCCCAATGCTAAACACCTAGTGAATAAAAATGTGAATTTCATTTATTTACCAGTTGCGGAAGGTTATAATGATTTTGGCTTGCCACGAATCACTTACTGGTGTAGGCCTGTGTGAATGGGGCTTAAAGTAAATTAGGGTGCCCTGTTCAGCTGGGTATGTGGAAGGCCAATGTTGGTTTGTAATGAGGTAGGCTAATCTACAAAGACTGCGGTTCTCGATGCCTTTAGGAAATATTGGTTCTAGAAACTGAGCAGCAGATCTTTATTTCATAATGTCCTTAATCAGCTAAATGTGGCTCAGAACGCCTCTCTACACATCACTGAGACTCTATGGAAGATTGGTAAAAACTATATTAGAAGAAGAATAAAATAAAAGGTTGGAGCCTCATTATGCTAAAGATAAGAGGTACTGCTTGATACCTGCAGCACCATGCAGTAACACCTCTAGTAACACGAGCCACCATGATCACTTTCATAAGTCAGGTAAGAACAGCAGAAGATGCCGTTTTCCTTACCGACAGGCTGAAGGGACAAGTCTTCACCTGAGTCAATGATGCCTGTTTTACAACTTTTTCCATCAGCAGTGGGTCAAAGTAGAGACTGCTCAGGGGCTCATGCATGGCTAAACAGACAGGCTCATATATTTAAATAAATCCCAAGGAAAACATTCAAATCCTGACAAGACAGTCAGCAAACTTCATCTAATTTTTTTATTTGCTTTTATAATAATGATAATAATGAAAGTTATTAATTGCTAGCTTGGGAACAAAGCAAGGAAAACATACACAGTTAAATGACTATATTATTATGGCTTTGCAAACACACACAAGGTCGGTGATAGAAGGTTTCTCAGTCCTCCAGGAGGATCGAGTACCGATCTGAAATGATGAGACAGTACAGTCTGAAGTCACAGTGCCTCCTGGCAGATTGGCAACAAACAAACAACCTTTTGGATACAAGCAATGAGAGACCTGCTCCTTTTTTTCATTATTTATAATTAGTTTGACACTACTATATCCCTTTTTTTTTTGGCTGATTACTGTACCATATGCAGATTGGCTAAACTTCTTTCTTCACAAATGAGGATGTGTTACCAAAAGCACAACTTTAATTCAACAGAGTTTTGAAATACCACTAACTCTGTTTTCACAGGCTGATTAAAAATCTGCTCATGTCAAGGTGGGTGAAGGACCTTGAGCTCCTGAATAAAGCCACAAAATGTGCTATTTTACTCTTCTTATTCTTTCTTTAACTGAGTCACTGTTTTGAAGAAAAAAAAACCCAACCTGACAAGCCTCCCTGAGATCAGGATAAAAGAGAAAAGAGCAGCAGACAAAGGGAAAAATGCAGAGGAGGATGATAAAGAAGCAGAATTCTAGCAGGATGAATAAAATGATGAAAACATGCCTATTAGTGTTGTTATCACACTCTATTTGTATGTGTGTGTAGTTTCACTGGCTGGCATACCAAGATAAGACATTTAGTAGTACTTCCTTAACAAAAGAGGACCTGCCTTTTTGTTTGGATTTCTAACTGAAAGGTAGTAGTAAAACTGATGTAATGAATCTCAGGATGTATGAGAGTCACACATTTACGGACAAAATAATTATTTAATCTACCTAAACAAAGCAGTTTGACTCTTTAGGACAGGGGTTATGAGATTCTTTCATTCTGTGTTGCAGATTACCACACCAAGACCATCAAGCTTGGATTGCAAATTAAGTGGAAATACAGTTGGTTTTTTTGCATGCTTCAGTGTAAAGGTCAAATAAAGAACTATTTTTAGTGTGCCTGTTTGCTCTCTGTTTACTTGGTGGTAATTTTGAGGGAAATATCTAGTGGCCATTAACTATTCAGTGTCACATACACAAAAACAATGACACACAGTACACAAAGTAAACAGTGCTGATCGCATTAATACGACCAGCTGACTGAGCATGTGTTGGTGTTCAGACTCACTTTGTCTTGTTGGCTGCTGGCCAGTTGCACCATGCAAATATCCCACACAGTGACAGGCCAGGTAACTGGCTGATTTGCATATCACCCGGGGCCATTTGCTTCAAAGTAATTATTAAACTGAACAACACTGAAATGAAACCCAACTTTGGTGCAGTTGTTGTTGCTGTTTTGGTTCTATATAAAATTGGGCAACCACAAGGTTTCAGCTTTAAGGGAAACTGTTGGGTTTCACGTTAATATTGGCCAAATCTGATCTGTAAGCAGCTGAACATGTTTCACTTGACGAAGTGTAAAACAAAAAGCCCCTGAAAAACCAGAAGTGAATATGGCTGTAACATGTTATTAAGCCCATCCTCCCTGATAGGTATGGCTCAAATAAGATTATCAAAACACATGTTCACAAACTGAAGCCTCCAAGATGTTAATTAAGGTGAACTGAGAACCATTTCTAGAACTATTTATCCAAAAGTGCTTGTTACAAGTTCTGAAAGACAGAATTTATTACAGGGTTGTTGCATTAAGGTCCATTATTTTTATCTGACTGTACCCATTTAACCATTACTCAAATAAACCTTGAGACACCAACAGCTGCTAAAGGGTGCTAATATTCAGTTCAGTTCAATTCAACTTTATTTATATAACGCCAAATCACAACAACAGTTGCCTCAAGGTGCTAATATATGGGCACCAGCAACACAAACATGATCAAGAGGTCAAGTTAACAGCCTGAAATTAGCTGAGGTGATGCCTAACAATCAAAGCAGTCAAGCATTTACTCATGCGTAACTTTTACAGCACACATAGTTACTCTGAAGGACAAAATCTCTGTAGCAAACACCACATGAGGATGTACAGCCTATTTAAGTAACAGACTTTATTAAATACAACAGCACTCAATGTTGATCTACTCTGATCTCTGATGTGAATAAAACTGAAAGGAAAAAAAAACTGTAGCTTATGCCTTTTTAAATTTTCTACAGATCTTTTCATGAAACATCTGCATTATCACAGCTGTCCCACTAATCATTTAATCTCTTTGCTCACAAAGGTCACTCACCTATGTTTGGATGTTTCAGCAGGCGACAGATCCTCGCCTCCCGCTCCAATTTCTGGTGATCTGAGGATAGAAAAGAGCAGAGAGGAAATGGTAAACACTCAGTAATAGTACCAGGAGGAAAAGTCCCTTTGTTTTTGTCCAGCATGCAGAACAGAACCCTTTCTAGAAATCTACTGAGTAAGTGGACACAGAAGGACGTAATGCTGAAGTATACAAAAAAGGGGGGCCATAACATTCACTCAGCTGACTGTAGGACGTGTTCAATATCACTTCTGCAACAGCACGCTTTGAAAACAGCTTTTTCTGCAGAACTTTTTAACATATGTTCACAATTTAAGTGCTAATAAATTATTTATTTATTTAATTTTCTAAAGAACAGATTTTTGCAAACATTAAAAGTTGATATCTTGTTTGGTAGGATTTCAGAAATGCCTGCACCAGCGACTTTGTGACTTGATTAAAAATGCTCTTTCAACTGTGAACTGGTTACACGCAAACATATAAACATACTTCATTTCTTTTTCTCTCTAATCTCTCCTGCTCCTCCCACTCCACTGAGAACAATCATTTTTCTTCTTCTAAACCTGACCAAAATCAGTCAACTTGAACTGGAGGTGACAGCAAAACACTTCATAGTAACAGAGACAGATGATGTAAGAGGCCAAAATGGGAGACTGTAAACTAATGCATGATTACACAAGCAGTCAAACAGCTGTATAGTGTACACACACAGACATACACAAAATAAGCACAAGCTTTTTGCACTTAGTGAAATTAGTCTTGTGGGTCTGCCCTTAATATAATCAGTGTCCAGATAATGATTCTAATGGCAAGGGGAGGATGTCCATGCATATGTGTGTATGCAGCTGCATGTTTCAGGCAGATTGGTTGCACAGATACAGTAGATACAATGGATGGCATGTCCTGTTGCTGGGTCTAAGAGGTCAAGTTTATGTTGGGCTTTCCTGCCACCAACCAGCTGCTGGTCTCAGTGGACAGATGGAGTGCTTACATGGGTGCGCAGGCCTGTGTGTGCGCGCCTATGTGTTTCGGTTCGCACACATAGGCGCAACAGAGGGTTAGAGACACTGGACATCTCTAATCTCAAAAATATTAGTTTGACCATCATTTTCTAATTGTATAATAGATTATCTTCTTGATATGTCTTTATATTGTTAGACAATAATTTTTTTCATTGAAGCAGAAAATCACAGTCACCAATTCCTTACTGCTCTTTTTGTAAACCTTTTGAAAACCTTGGAATTTAGTATCGGAAGACTATGAAAAGATTATTTTTGTATTCTATACTATATAAACACATCAAATAAACCTAATTGGAAACAAAAAATAGTTATTTGTTTTCTATCATAAAAGCTACAGATATGTACAACTCTAAACAGAACTATGGCCACTGTTGTGAGCACAACTGGTTCTGCCCAACTTATATGGCTGTCAATATACATTCACCAGGCACTTCATTGTAAACATCTGTTCAAAAACTGAATGCATTTAGGCAAGCAGACATGGTCAAGATGACCTGCTGAAATTTAAGCAAGCATCGGAATGAAGATGGAAAGTAATTTAGGTTTCTTTGAACGTGGCATTATTGTTTTGCCACAAAGATTGGGCTGAGTGTTTCCAAAACTACTACTACTGACACTTTCCCACACAAAATTTCTAGGGTTTACTGAGAATGGCCTGAAATTGAGAAAATATCTGGTGAGCAGCAGTTCTCTGAGTGAAAATGTCTTGTTGTAAGAAGAAGAACTGATAGGAAGGGAACTAATCATTGTCCAGCCAAAGCTTTGGGAGGTGTTGGAACATCTTAGGTATTTTTCAGAAAGAGGAATTTTCCACTTTTTTTATGTCTCCACCACATGAAAACACAACAACATATCAAGGAAGTAATTCATGATGCTATAAATTAGTTGATGAAAAATCCTCACTGTGGAAAGAGTTTTTTTAAAGGTCAGATTTCCGTTACCTAAAATGTGGTTTACCCATGGAAGAAAGGCCATAATGCATCTAAAAATTTATATTTTCCAAAATACCTGTGTACGTGTTGATAGAAACTCAGTGAGTAAACATATTGATACCTGCTGTAGCATGCACTCTCATGCAGCATTTGCAGTGTGTACACGTATGCATCCACACTGTGTCAAAGTAAAAGGTTTGGTAAAGCAAGAAGCACTCTTGTCGTCTACTATTAATGTATTTTCATCTCCCTTTATTCAATGAACATTTTTATTTTCATAAAATTAATTTTTGAATTTTAAAATGGCAAAACATATCACACTGATAAATACTAGTGATATTGATCTTAATAACAGTCAACGTTAGTAACTGTAACAGGAGAGGAAAGTACGACCTGTGAGTGTCTGTAATGATAAAGATTTGGAGGTGCGACACAGACTAATTACATTTCCTGCATTGCACTGTACCAAAGAGCCACTGGCTTTTTACACAACACCACTGTACCACACAGCATGTTTTAGGACACAAAAGATTAAATTAAAACTAGATAGCGAAAATTTCTGAAGAAATTTTAAATATGCCTGTGCTACTGCTGGGTCAGTTTTCAGAAGACATCAGGATCTATGTGGTTGGAGCAAAGAACTGCTGAGTTTTAAACAGAGAGTCATCAGTACACAGTTGTGAGGACCGGTTGCTATAGTAACTCCTATGAGTGGCATGGGGACACTCCTCTGAACTTGGGGTCACACATAGAGCAGCAAACAGTATTTAAGTTCTGAAACAAATGCGTCCCAAGAAAAAACTGAGTTGCATCGGAAAAATTCTTTCACCGTCAGTGGCAGGAACTTCCAGACGACAACATATTAAATTTTCATATCTGTCGAGGTTATTATATTGACGTGGTGACAGTGTAAAGACACCCTCCCAATTTTAAATTTGAGCTGAAATTTGAGAGCCATTTTAAAATGGTAGTCTATGGGGGACAGAAAGGGAGGAGGCTGCGCTTTGATGGCATTCCTGAGAAAACCTTAAATCTCATCTCAATGAGGATGATACTGGATGAAAGAAGACAACGATAGCTTCATTTTGATGTATAAATTATACATGTAGGGCAAAAGGTTTGGGCGGGAAAGAAAGAGAAAGACATTTTTTTCAAATTATTCTCCACACTCTATTTTTAGAGCAGGTCACATGACCATTCAGTGGGGGGGAAATTCAGTGAAAATTCTCAATTTTCATAAAACTTAAACTGCTCTTGTGAAAAAAACCCATAAAATATATATATAAATATATCAAAACATGGATTTGGTCAATAAAAGTCCAAAGTCTTGTGACCCGTGTAAACTTTAAATGATGTTTCTGTGACAAAGTATGGCCGAGTGGTAGGCCTTCAAAGTGGCTTGGGTTGGTGCCTTTTTTGGGGCCCCTTTCCCATTCAAATGAATGGGGAAAAATTTGGAAGTTTTTTGTGAATTTTGGGAAAACTGTGGGACGAATCCCTACCAAAAGTCATAGCACACCATTCCTGATCGAGCCGCACAAAACGATATAACATATGCGGGGTTTGTCTCAAAGCTGCGGGGCGAGTTTCGGTCCAAAATTTTAGGCAGAAGAAATCTGACAAATAGCAAGTGTACTATTGCATAGGCACACTTAATAAAAAAATACTCCTATTATACGCAGGGGGTATGTAACTGCAAATTCAACATTGCCGTACTTGCATACACATGTCATATGCATGTTTGTTGCATGTCATAATAATTTTAAAAATAACTTTAAAAAAAAAATCAGCAAACCAATCAAAGGTGGCATGTTAATGTATTAAAGTCTCTAAGATCGAAAGCAGCAAAGGAAGTTGTAGTTGAGGAATTAGTTGTACCGTTATGTCATGAGTAATTATCTCATGTCCTCAAATACACCATATTTTTATATAGGTAGCTGATGGAAACAAGGACTAACTTCCATTTTATTTAACTTACTTTTCTGCAATGATTGACACTTCTAATATGGAAAAAAGAAAGAAAAAATTAAGAGGAAGAGGAACACAAAGACAGAGAGGAAGAAACCTAAGAAGACAACAAAAGATTCTTGTTAATACTGTCAGGAGAATATGATAGGTTCAACCCCCATTAGTGAGAAAACTGAAGTAATCATTAATATACTAGAATTGTAGGTGAAAGTATGCTGTAAACTTTCAGTCATTAGCAGTTTTGGTGGCAAAGCTGTCAATCACTTGGGTTTAACAATCAGTAAACTGCCTGCTGTGCCAGTTGGCATGTTCACACTCAGAAATCCCCGCACTTTTACCAGACAAATATCATGATGAAGCTGTAATCAATGAGCTAAGCTCATAGGGTGGAGGTACCTCAGAGGTCAGAGAAAACTTCAGTTGGATCAAATCTCAGAACAGGCTGGAAAAACACTTACAGGAAAAGTGAATAGGAAATACTTCCTTCCTCTACAGCAAACACAGAGGGGACTGTAGAGTCAGTGGAAAATCAATTCGGTGGCTACCATGTAAATACGTAATTTGTGGTCTTGTGTACCTACAAAATATTATGAAATCAAATTACACTTCTATATTTGACTTGGCACTCACAGCAAGAGCCAAATGACAGCAGTAATACTTCAATGAGCGTAAACTTAGAGGAGATCGTGCTTTTGCTGTAGCAGCTCCAAAACTGTGGAACGATCTGCCTTTAGAGATTAGACAGGCCTCTTCTCTGCCTGTTTTTAAATCACTTCTGAAAACCCATCTCTTCACCCTGGCCTTTGACACCTTGTGAGATGTTGGTTTTTAGTTTATTTTTATTAGTTGATTCTATGTTGTTTTATGTTGTTTTTAAAAATAAGGCTGTTTTAATTTTCATTTTTATGTATTATATGTTTTATTTTTTTGCTGTTTTGTTATTTACTGTACAGCACTTTGGTCCTGTGCTGGCTATTTTAAAGTGCTTTATAAATAAAGTTGGATTGGATGGGATTGGAAGAATATCTTCTGGACATTTCCAGACAAAAATGTCAGACAAATAATTATTAAACCATCCCCTTGGACCTTTTTTTATTTATGTATACTAAACATAATATAATACATTTGAAATACAAAAATACAACTTCTTAATTCCCTCTGAATGTTAATAACAGTGTTTGAATGTAATCCCAAGTATTGGGAAAAGGGTGGCCAGATGAATCTTTAGGTACATTTTAAATAGTTCATATTTTCAAAGTTTTTTCAGGCATATGAACATTAACTTACTTAAATAAAAAATAAAGAAAAGTGAGAATTGTTTCAGGTTATTTGATCATTTAAAGCCCTAACTTTGTCACTTCTTCCTTAGCTGCACACAGGTCCAAAGTTATGGATTTCCTGTGAAATCTGTTGCACTCATCAGCAACAAGATACTACAGGAAAATACAGTAAGGCATGAAATGGTACCCTATGTTTAACCCCAAATCTCTGAAACAACAAGCCAGTCAGCTGTAGTGTTTCTCCTACATATCTCTGCACAGCATATACAGTGTATACCTGTCCTGTTCAGTTCAATATCCATGCTTTTTGCTTAGACTTCACAGACACACAAGTTCTGATAAGTCCAGCATGTTCAGAGAAAAAGAAAATATCAAAGCAGTCTACAGACATTCCACAACCTTCTTCTCAAAGCCATAATGGGCTATTTTGGCTGGCTGTATTCTTAGAAGTTGGATCTGCTTGCAAAAATAGGACTATTTTTCAATGCTGGCCTGAGATGATGACTTTATTACGCTTGTGATGGCAGACAAGCTTGGCACCCGTCTGCTTAGAAACACTGCAAACTGACTGAGGAGTATCAGTAAAATACAAAAAAAAAAAAAAAAAAGAGAGAAGTGTT
>VVHJ01018794.1:2682-28940 GCA_015107715.1 Tylochromis polylepis
TGCTGAAAAACATGTTTTGAGACTGTGACACACACACACACACACACACACACACACACACACACACACACACACACACACACACACACACACACACACACACACACACACACAACTGCAGCACCTGATGAATTCTGCTACTCTGTTTTCCTGCCATCCAACTAAATCCCATATCCCCTAACTCCCAACTCATGTCTCACACAGTCACGCTCACAAACAAATCAACCAGCCACCTACATGTGCACACACTCCGATTATGGGTCCTGAGGCCCACCCAGAGGTGGCAGGCACCATACCACACAGTCAGCCTGTCTCCTAAAATTGTTTTCTCTTCAATCAAACTAGCGGGGCCAGTTTGTCATGCAAATGCGGCCCTGGCTTGCCTCTCTTTGTTGCCTTGACAGATTAGTGAGCGTGTGTGTGTGTGTGTTTGTGTAGGTGTGTGTGGTATCTACTGCACAGTTTTTCTTCATCTCCTTTTTTATCCTCTTCTAGTGTGGAAATGTACTGTATATATCTCTAGCTTTATTTGTTTCTATCCATCTATCTGTCATTATCTCGACTGCTGCCACTAACTCGCCCTGCTCCTTTTGCGGGTTTAACAAATTTATATTGTTATGTTTAATTATTTTAACGCTATGCTAAATGTTAGGAAGAGTTCACCACTGATGAAACAGTTGTTTTATGCTCCTATTTATATGTTATTAAGAGCTATAAAAGTTGATGTGACGGAAGCATAAAGTTTTCTTAGTCATATTTAATGCCTATATTTAACAGCCAAGTCTGCACATTGCATGACTCACATTTCACTTGCACCACTTCAGTGTAGCCCAAAGCCTATTTTTATGCTTCAAGTCTATTTTCTTCAGTTTTACAAGTGTAAGAATGATGGTTGTGTATGCTTTTCTGAGTGCTGCTAAAATGTAGAGGAACTACACTTCATATTGCACTTGAGCACAGTGTTTAAAGAAAAAGAAAACGAACTGAATTTGATGCTTTGTGCTCTGCTGTTATATAGCACACGCTAAGCCTTCAGTGTAGACAGGCTGGAACAGCCTAAAGCTGCACATTTCCTACTCATAAAATCCTGTTCAGATTCTATTTAACTAAGTCTCTGATTGTTATCAGACTAATGGAAGCAGATACTGATGCCATTGTCATGGGGATTTTCATTTAAACACTAAAATGTATAAAATGTTCCATATTAACTAAATGTTTCACAAATTTGGATCCAAACATCATTCTCAAATTTGCTTCAGTTCCCTGAAATCAAGTAAATTCTGTTAGTCAGATTGATTACTAAAGGGATCACAGCACAATTAGAATATGATTTTACATGGCGTCTGAGCGTCAAACTAACCACTGTGCAGTTGCAATGATTTACTCCTGTTGTCTGAAGCTTTATGCTATAATTCAGTTAAGACAGTAGCTTAAGGAAAAGCAAATGTTGTTCAAGAGAACTTAATCCAAGAATAGCACATAAACACTCTCACTTCATCTGAAGAACCAAGTTAGCTTAGGAAAAAAGAAAAACAACACCATGGCTTTAAAAAGATGCTGCTACTCAAATAACATATTTGAAGTAACTAAATCTAAGGTTAGCAAAGCTACACTACATCCATTCATCTTCTGTCGCTTATTCACATCTGGATTGTGGGGCAATGGTCTTAAGCAGAAAAGCCCAGTGCTGCCTCTCTCCAGTGAACGCCCTCAGCTTATCCGGTGGGATACTAACATGTTTCCAAGTCAGATGAGAGCGATAGTCTCTCCAACATGCCTTGGATCTGCCCAAGGCTCATCTTCTGGATGCTTTGAAGACTTCCAGTAGGCATCATTGTCAGATGCCCAAACTGTGATGGTTTTGCTCTGCTCACGTGGTACCACATGAACAAGCGGGCATGTGGCTAAGACCCTGAGATTCTAGAACTACCGACTCATACTCTACCTGCCGCGCAGTGGGAACTCCACCCCTTTCAAGCTGAGAACCATGGTTTCAGACATGGAGGTGCCAATTCTCATGCCCACCACTTCACACTTGGCTGGGATCCGTCCTAGTCTGAGCTAGAGGCCACTACCTGATCTGTAAAAAGCAGAGACAAGATCCTCAGGCTGCCACAGTGGAGCTCTTCCACCAGATGGCTACTCTTAGAGATTGGTGACGAAGGGCAGGCCTTGTGGACTCCAGCTAAACCCAAATCTAAACTCTAAGGTACAGCTGTGCATCATATAAACAGGGACTATGTAGAACTGAAATCTATCCATCGTGATATTACCTACTGGTTGGTGCAGTGATGTCTTGAAGCCTTAAGGTTAACATTTTGGCTATCAGTATCATATTTGGATGAGATGGTAGAGATGGTAGAACTTACAATCTAATGCTAGTTATAGCATAACTTTTTAGTTATAGGGTAGATTCCTCAATTTACTGAAATAGTTTGACTGGCTTAAGAGACAACTAGCTTAAAAATGAAATACACAAAATTTAACAGCTGAAGACTACAAGACTACATGGTAATCACCTATCATTATAAGATTTACCCTTAATAAGCCTTAATACAATTTTAACAGGCAAGTTACATGACCACCCTCAATAAATTTGCTATCAATAAGGTGAAATTAAAATTGCATATAGAGACCAAAATAGTCTCTAATGCATTAGTGTTTATTTCTGCTGTCGGGGATTTTAACTTACATACGATATTAAGTACCATCATATCAAGTACTGTCCCTAGCACCAGTAGTCTGCAGCAGAAAGTTCTTTGACAAACACTGATAAAAGAACAACAACATTGTTCTACCAGAAAAATGTCATTGGTATTTTCTAGGTATTTCTGGACATGGGCACCTTTGAGCTTTGCATGTCTAATCCCTCCTGACTCCTACAACCAAGGCTCCTACTGAGATTTAGTTAGCAGTGCAGACTGGTGACAGGTGCATGTCTTTATTTTCATTTTGTGATGAAAGCATGAAATATGGCCAGCATTAGCAGAGGCTAAAAGACAACAACAAGTTGTTCAATAGTACACAGAGCGACCACTCAAAGGAGCGCTGTTGATGCACTTCAAACCAGCTAATGTGATAATTCACATTCATTCGCATTCATTTTGTGGCATTTCAAAGGTCTGTGTAAAATCAGCTTGACAGCTAGATGAAAACATATCTTTGGTTACTCTTTTACTTTCTGTTAGTCCTCCTGTTTCACTCCTCTCCCCTCTTATGTATCTGTACCCCACATTCTCCTTCTATATCCCCTCATCTATCTGCCCCCTTTTCATCTGCAACCCCCTCCCCTTTCACTTTTCTATCCATCTTTTGCAACCTTTTCTTCCCTCTTTTATCAGCCCCCTCTTTCTGCACTCAGTCATCTATCTGCTTCTCTCCATGTCAGAGCATTACAGAGCCGTCAGAGTCAATTGTGTCCCAGTCAGCAGCACAGGTCAGGTAATGAATCTGTCCCCTCTCTGGAGCCCAGTGACACTGAGCTCTTTTATCACCCAGCACAGTGGGGGCAGGACAGAGTGGGATGGAGACTGGTTGGTGTGAGTCTAGGTTAGAATAGAGAGAGACCACCACCCAGGCACTTCATCAGCCTGTACTGTGGGGATGGCACAGAGCACACTGCAGCGTGAGGCCGAGCTAAAGAGCTACACTGATACATACTGTACGTTTGTGACTCTTTTCTGTCAGGGACAACTAAATTCAGCAACTTGTAAATTTAGTCAGTGATATAGTTAAAATGTAATGCAACAAATGTTAAACTAATCATATTGTTAAACTTTAACATCCTTGGCTTTAACGCCATGTCAAGGGCTGGATAAAATGCGACAAGTTAATATACTGTGGTTATGTCATGATTCACAAGTCTGATTTCAATTTCAGCACAAGATTTTTTGTATAGACAAGTGAAAAGTTTCATGAAACCTTCACACGTTCATTCTAGACCTCTAGTGCCTCTGTTATGTTGTTGTTAGGATGATTTGTATCCACTTCCTCCCATAGTGCGAAGGGTCAGTGCAAATCAATATAAAGTTGTTCTGAGTGATCACCTGTTCTGATGGATGTTCCGTTCCTGTAGCAGACTTCCAGAGACTCCAGGGACCACTAAAGCTAATGTTGTGGCACAAAACTTACAGTATATAATATGTATAGTATAACTTATAGTATATGTGTTTTTTCCCTTTAACTTGGCATCCATGTTGAATACTCAAGGACAACTAATAGTCAACTATTTCAGGTAAGGAAAGCTCATTTTGATGTTTGGCTGTTGTAATTTAAGTTCACATTTTCATTCAAAATCTGCAATGCTTTTCTGGTGGTCCCACTGTGACGTCCATTAATTTAGTAAAATTATTGAAGTTTCTATTGAATTTAATGTTAAAAATGTTTAAAGTTAGTTTATTACATCAAGGAAATGTCCAGTGAAGTCTGATTTTAGTTTATTTGGGTTTTTTTTTAAAATTTGCACATCATTGTACATCATGTTTTTCCTTTGGTACAAATGAAACAGACTGCTGTGGTAAATTTTCCATGAAGACTCATTAAAATTGGCAAAATAATTTTTTTTTTAATTACAAATGTGTTACAATGCTATTAAACTTTAGGTATGCATTTTGTATTTTCTAATATTCTCAAAGCACCTTGCAATGTCCTTTTGTAATTATATTACCGCCATATTCCCGCTAGTAAGAATGAGGGAAGAATCCAGAATTTGTTTGGGCTACAAAATCCCTTTTCGTCTGCTTGTAAGCAGTTGTTGTTTTGGTGTTTTCACATCAATCGATGAGTCATGAGAGTGTTTCGTTCACGAAAATCAAAACTGCTATTTTTTAAACCCGACACTGGGGGAAATGGCTACAAAAAACACAATGCCGTGGTCCCCGAAAGGCCACAGACTGAGCAGCAGGTATATTCTTGCCTCGACGTCCACCTTTGTTTTAGCGTTAGTGTCGCATATTAATTACGTCGCATGACGTTTTGATGTGTTGCTATGACAACAACCACACACATTAAGTAGTACTGAACTGTAATGGAAAACCAGTTGATTCAAGTCGAGTTGTGGCGATCTGTGGCAAGTCGATCCGAGAAGATACTAATCGAAAAGGGGCTTAAGTAGCTCAGTGAAAAACTCACAAAAACAAAGAAAAAAATAATTGTCTACCTCTGGGCCTTCTCCATAGGTCAGTACTGGCCGTCTTTGTTCCTAATGGTGAATTTCGTGGACATAAAGCAGAAGTTTTCACGTGAGGAAAGAAGAAGGCAAGTATTGTTTTGACATATCTCTCTGTTGTTTACGGAGAAAACAGGAGAAAACCATTATTGCCCATTCCTATTTTTGGTAAACCAAGTTTATACGGTGGACTGCGGATACCCAAACTTGTCCTATTAGCATAAACCAACTGACCAAATGTAAACCAGAGAAAAACACCATGAATGATGAATGGAATGGGGAAAATACTCAAAATCTGCACGATTAAGTCTGACATATGCATTACCCAGTCCAAATGCCCTTGGAAAAACGCACCATGCCATATAACTTTGGACATAAAGGAAGATGAAAAACTAAACACAAGATTTAGTGGACAAATAATGATCAGCCAGCCTGTAGGTAACTACAAATCACGTTAGGTTACTATAAACGCAGCACTGTTCTCAGTCAGAGTACACAGAGTGTCAGACTGGAGGTACAGCACCTGCTGAGACAAGTGCTGTGATATGGCAGCAAGAAGAGCCTGAAAATGGACAAAACTGTGGACAACAAAGTGTCTGAGATGACATCATCAACAACACAGTCTTGGTGACTAATATGTTGTTGCGTGATTTGACTTATTTGCAACCCAAAAAGTTATAATTCTTAGCTCAGTGACCACACTGACATCTTAGCTGGCTAGACAGTGATTCATTTCTGAAATGTTAAAGTATAAAAGTGTTAAAATATTAATGTCTGGGATATCCAGAGTCCAAGGGCTTAAGTGTACACTCTGACTTTTTACAAGTTTAACTTAAAGGTGTTCTGTACATGAAGACTATACTACAACTGAGTTGCTTTTTGGAACTCATGCCTATTTAAAAAAATAAATAAAATCAAGGAGCACATTACTGCAACACACTGTAGATGACAAGAGCCCCAGCTAATGCCAGAAAGTCTTGAACCCAGCGGGCCACAGGGTTGATCCATCATCACTCGACCAGCAGATTGGCTCGGCCATGCCTGCACGTTCAGCTTCAGCTCTCTACTAAAAATACTATAGCGTATTTTCGCTGAGGTTTTTCAGGCAGGTTTAGAGGTGATGAACATGGCACTGCCAATAATTCCCAAAGTCCAAACAAGGTAGTGCAAAAAGCCTTCCCATATAGACCATCTCCATAAATGAGAGATCTATATAAAACCTTTCAGAATACCTACAACTGCAATGGGGACTTTATTATTATTATTAACTGAGTTATCATCTTTAAATGTCATGTATTCCCAGAGCCTTGAAAGGCTATTTTTAATATGTACAGCATTATAATGTAAAGTCTACAAAGGACCGACTGATTTTAGCGTTTGAGCTTGGCTTGACACGCACCCTCACAGGGTCCAGTATTCTTATTCTTATAGCACATATATGCCTGATGAAAAACAGTATTACAATGAGGTGGGAATCTGTTGGCGAATAAGCATCCAGTCCCATCATGAAGTGGCATGGCAAAATGTATTCCCGCATCCTCTTGGAAGTTGTGCTGGTCATGGTGACAGTGCATTGTTGTTCATGGAAAAAAATGGGCACAATGACCAGGTTACTACAGCGGGGTTGTAAAAAACTGTATGTGAAAACGATGTATGATTATCTCTTAGTGGATCCAGTGGTCATGACCACTCTATTAAAATGAGTTGATGTGGGAGTGTGTTACAAATGCTACTATGATCAAGCCTCAAAAGGAGGACATGTGAGTCAGGATAACACCGAGGAGCTGGGACATTTTCTGTGTGAAGTGAGACACCAACCTGGTTATTCTCCTGACACCAGAATGCTACTGATTCAGGTAAAAGGTGCTGAGGCATTTCAGCCCTCCGAGTCATCATCTCACGCATAAGTTGACTCAAACTTTCAAAGTATAGTGCAGCTCATTTTGGCTGGGCAGTGGATTGATTGAACCACCCCCCATCTGCTGGAGTGACTTTTTAATGCTCCCTCCATTCCTGTCCAGCTCCTTCACTCTTTCACCATCCACCCTCATTTCCTCCATTCAACTCTGGGTTTCTTTCCCCCTCTCCTGCCGCTCTTCACATCCCATCTTTCTCCTTCTTCCCCACTCCTTTCTTCCCCATTTACCCTCCTCCCATCCCTCTTCTCATGCTGCTTCTCTGCTGGCACAGTTAGCTATGATTACTCATCCTGGATAGCAGAGCCTCAGCCTCTGTGCCCTTCCTGTCTGCTCTACCCACAGTGTGTGTGTGTGTGTGAGTGGGGCTATGTGTGTGCATATGCATGTCTCACAGATTGGTACGAGGGCAGTGCGTCACACCTTCTCGTGTGAAATGAGTGATGAATAAATGACTGTATAATTCAATCTGAGCCCGGTCAATATGCAGAGGCTGAATATTTAAAAGCCTCTAAGCTCATCTGTCAGTGCGGAGCCATTAGCAGAGGAGGAGGAGAGGAGAGCACTGCTGGACATATTGGACATACCACAGGAGAACTCTCCACCTAATGTAGTCGGGCTCTTTGGCCATCTGCGAGTATGCGTGTGCGAGCTTTTCAGTCGATGTCGACAGCGTTTGTTCCTGCTTGCGTCTCCATGTTTGTGCACACATGTGTGCAGCCGCATTTAAAAAGTGCTTGACTTTTAACAATCCCACTTCTCCATGTCCCCCTCCACCCCCCCGCCCAAAAAATGAGACAAGTGAGGTGCTTAGTTGGTTAAAAAAATAAATAAATAAAAAATAAATAAATTAAAAAAAGCCAGGCTACGTGCCGGATCAGACAGGCTGAGTGGGAGGAACAATGACCTAGTTTCCAAAAAACACTCCACCGGCACCACGAGCACACTGGAGAACAGATCACGCAATGTACTGCCTCTATCAAATCTGGCTGAGTGCGTGCACGTGTGTGTGTGTGTGTGTGCGTGCGTGCATGTGCATGTGTGTGTGTCTTTCTGTTTATCTGTTTATCATCATTTGTCCTGTTTTTGCCTCCGCTTTTTACTTTCCTCTCCTTTTTGCTGTCTTCTTTTGGCTGTCCTACTTCCGGCGAGAAGGAACCATGCTGCATATATATGTGTGTGTGTGTGTGTGTGTGTGTTTGCAGAAAGTTAGTAGCTGTGTCACGCTGCACTGCTGGGAGGCCACAGGGTCCCCGACTGCTGTCTGAATCCGAACAGGACAAGTCACAGCATGCGAGCGCCCTTCATTCTATCTCTTTGCGCTCTCCGTCTCCTCTTCTCTCGCACACATACATAAGTTAAACAGAGCTAACTGATCTGTCGGCCTTGCAGACAGGAGGTGTGTTTCTGGAATCCCCACTGAGAGCTCACTTCGTTTTCCGTTTATCTGGAGGACGTTCACGTGCCTTAGCAACGCATTCACGCTGTTCACAACAGTTCTCAGATCAGCCTGTGAGCCGTTTGATATGAGACCATAATGTAACATGATGACGTGTAATATGACACCTTGCATGCTCTTCATCTAATTGAATCTCCATAATTATTGATTCTATTGTCACTTTTTCCACTTACAAGTCTATTCACTGGACTGGCATAATTGATTTAGGTTAATGTCACTGCCACAGGTAATTGGTAATTAAGGGACAGTGTATGGTATCTTTGTGTAAAACTGATGCTTTGTGTTGTTTTCTGAAAGCACTCAGTTAAATTGCTATTCACTTTTGGACATATGCAATTAACAGCTGACCTATCCTATGCACTCTTTCATCTTTAAATATCATTTCTATCAGGCGAGGCCCTATAAGCACAGATAGCTTGGTTTGTGTTCTGTGCATTGCCTATTACCTGTAATGCCTATCTTATGCCTGTGGTGCAAATATGAAACTAGCACTGGCAGCTGGTTAGTTTGATTGAGAACATGCAGCCCTGCTCACATTAACAGTGTCCTTCCAGCAGTTGTAAAGCCCAAGAAATGATGGGATATTCCTTAAAGGGTTGATTTTCAGCTGTTTCTGTAATGGATAATGCAATTTGTCCCTCATAAATGGGGTACAAGTTTTAAATCAATATTTTATTAATACTATTCTTTTGATGCCCTTCTGATTGTAAAAATTGTGAAAACGGTTCCAGATTAGCTGGGACTTAAGCACTAAATTAGAAGTAGCCAGTAGCCAGGGTCTACACATTTAAGGTAGGCCCAGTTATTAATTAAAAAGGATGATGCCTGAGCCTGGTTCTTCCCAGTGTCACCAAATGCTTGTTCATAGGGGGTCGTCTGATTGTTGGGGTTTTCTCCGTATTATTGGAGGGTTACCTTACAATATAAAGCACCTCGAGGTGACTGTTGTGATTTGTCGTTATATAAATAAAATTAATTGAATTGATCCTTAATATTGTCAGCAATGCTGCTTTTTAACTAATCATAAACAACTTTTGGCATCCCTATATGCCCAAAACTAAAAGATGATCCACTACTTTTTGCTAGCTGGTATATCACAATCATTTAATCTAGGCTAGGCTTAACTAAACTGCATTCTATTCATACACTCTATTCATACTTGCATGATAATGGTGGACGTTGGGAAGGTATTAATGTATGAAAAAGTAGATCCAGCCCTATCTCGTAACAGTTGTGTCTGATGCAGCCTGACATCCAGTAACCTCTGCTAATGCAGAATATGTATCAATTCTCTGAGGTTTTATAAGGTTTCTGTTACAAGTACCTTGTAATAGAAAGTGCATGGCTGCACTACAGCTCCTCCACTTCCAGGTCAGGCAACAGTCTTGCAGGACGTAGGCCGGGAGGATTTTAACAATGGATCCTAATGTAGCCTAAGTGCTACAGCTTTAGTAAGTAGTTGAATGAACCTGACCCTGTGCCACTCTACTCAGTAACCTACAGCTACAGCAGCGGCTTCTGCCATCTGTCCTTAAAATGTCACAGCAATCATCCCATAAGTGTGGACATGTGCTGCAGGTTGTTTGTCCCACATGCTATTTTTTGCTCACATCACTAATGCATTTCCTCCACAAGCAGGATTCCAAGTGGAGAAACAGATCGTCTGACTGGAGGTAAAATACCAAAAGGTTACAAACAGTGAATGCTGCTTCACATAATTTCTTCTTTTTCTTTCTTGAGAAAAAAGGAAGGAAAGAGTCAGTTTGGCCTCGATGACCGAACTGTGTTTCTTTTTTTTTTTCCCCCGGCTCTGCTGGTTCCCATAGCGACCAGTGCCACTGCCGTGGTTACAGCGGCTGGCACTTCCTCCTGCCTGGCACCCTGAAGACACTTCCTCGGCCTCTTTCTCTTTCTCTCTTTCCCCTGCCTGTCTTTCCTCTTTTCTGTCGCTCTTTTTCTTCATCTTTTTGTTTGCTTCCCTTCTCTCCTTGTCGTTCTTCGAAATGTCGGAGTCTGCCTCTAATCTCCTTCTCCCTCTGTCTGAGTCTGTCTTTATCTTGACAGCCCCACTTCCTCTCTGGAGTACTTATCGCAGCATCTCTCTCTTCCCTCTCTGATTCAGCATCCCCCCCCACCCCACCCCATCCTCCCCAACCTTCTCTGCCTCCATGCTTCCTCCTCATTCTGCTCTCTTCCTGTCTCTAAGCCTCTCAAACCTTATCTCTCCCTTCTCCCTGCCCTTCCTCTTCTGCTCTCCGCATTTCAAACTCTTCCTCCTCTTGTGTTCCACTTCAATTTAATTCACAATAAAACAGGCCTGCATTTAGACTGAGAGGGACTATAAGACTTTTTCCTTCTCCTTTCTCTGTGTTATTTCAAACTACAAGCACAAGCCATTTTCTTTCATTTTGCTCTCAGAGTATCTCAGCAGCAGCACTTGAAGCAAATAAGCTGGCCAGGCTGCAATTTTCCTGATATGCATTTTGTTGGGATGAATAATAGGCACTTACAGTAGAAGACAAGCAATCAGTTGGTTAATGCTCTGATTCCACACATGCAAAAAAGAGAAACTTTTCTCCCCCTTCAATAACTTACCATCTTCTGTCTTTTGAGTTGTGGTTTATCTGTTTGGTTTCCCAACCAACATACAGCACATCTCTCCTTTTGTGAAAGAGGTGCAGCTCTGATAATTCAATACACTGTAATTACAGCAGATTTGTTAGTGCTGTAACTCAATTGGAACATGACTGATAGTTGGAGGGCGACATTTATGCTCATTAAAGGAGTAAGCATGTTCTGATAAATGACATTTTCTTGTTTGAGTTGTTATCCTGATCAAAGTCGAGGCAGGAAAGCAGCAAGCACTGTGTCACATGTTTCTAATATTCAGTACAGAGGAAATAACTAAGATAGGCTGGAAGGTATAGATAAAAACGTTCTGCCTTATTGCTTTTTTTATAGAAAGGTCCTACTGGCAATCAAAAGGCCAAAGACCAAAAAGAATTGTGTTAAATGTACAACTTCAAAAAGCTCAAACCCACAGGATCATAAATTTATTCCAAAGAAATCTGGTTCATTTTGCTATTTCTAAATAGAAAAAGAAGAACTTTTGGTTCTCTGTGCCACAGGCTGGCATGCACAGCTGATTTAGGGCACAAAGAGAGACCAAGTCAGGGCAATCACAGACATTGTTTATGCAGCATTTACCGACTTCATTCATAGTCAAGTAGCGTGAAAACAATTTGTTGATTAATCAACAGTCAATAGAAAAATAATCAACAATTTTGGAAGATGATTATTGAATTATGACAGTCATTTGTGGGGCAACAAGACATACAGTTTATAGCCATGCTGCTACTTTTAGGTAAATACTCAGCATCCTAGGCAGGAATGAAAATTATCTGACCTTTGCTCATGCTGCAGAGTAATACACCAAAAATACGTGATTGCATGTTAGTTATTGCAACTACAGCGAAGGCAAGTCTGCTTTATGCTGGTTCTGAAATCATTTTTCACCCTACATAATGGCAAAATATTTATATTTGTATATGTGGTACAAAAAACAACTTAGGCTTTATTCACTCTGGTCTGTAGCATCACATGTCCAAAATGGCAGAGAAGTCAATGTCACGTTGTTAGTGGTCATGTCACTGCAAAACCTAAAGAGTAAAAATTTGGATAATTTGGAAGCTATAAGTAATGAGAATGATGTTTGCAAGGGCTTTAGCTAGGTACATTAGCTTGTTAACATTGAATTATTACAGATTAGGGTGCGAAAAAAAACCCTCAGGTTTTAGCTATCTACAGGCATATTGTTAGTATTTCAGCTATTGGGTTCATTTTGTGGTGGTGACTGTCAGGGGCATGTTTCAAGATTTGCTGTCATATGAATTAATTAATTTTCAGTTTTATTTATATAAGGCCAAATCACAACAGCAGTCACCTCAAGGTGCTTTTATATTGGTAAGTTAAACTCCCAACAATAATACAGAGAAAACTCCAACAACCACACAAGGCTCTATGAACAAGCACCTGGTGACAGTAGAAAGGAAAAACTTCCTTTTAACAGGAAGAAACCTCAGGGAGGGGCAGCCATTTACTGTGACTGGTTGGGGGTGAGGGGAGAGAGACAGTTAAGAAAGTTTCATTTCTGAAGCCAGAGGAGTTACCCCATGCTAGCCAATAGAAAGACTGCAGATTTAGTTTTCTGTATTAGCTTCATTTTGTAGAACCAGAACATATGCCCATCTTTTATATACAGTCTAATACTGCAATGACAGTCTTAGAGCTGTCTTAGTTTGTGTTTCATGTTAGTTTAGTGTTCAGTATCATTAATCCCTCATCAAAAAAAACCCCAAAAGTACAAAAAAAACCCAGTAAGATAAAAAGAACATAGTGGTGAACATGTAGATCAAAGGCAGCCACCTAGACACAGCCATTCATTCATTTTCTACGAGAAGTGGTGAATCCCTCACGAAGAGCACAAAGGTATAATAATGGAAGTTCATATAAATGATTCATGGCCAGGAAGGAACAGGGTAACCAATCATATCTGACATCCAGTGTGTATTTAATGTAGATATATGTGAACCGCAGACTTGACTTTTTTGTGAATGTGAAGTACAACAACAGTAAAATTTTGACAGCCAGTGCAATTGATCTGCTTCTATGAATTTGGTCCAGCTGTACGCAGAGATGTAATAATTTGTACAAACGGTTCTGTTTGTGGAGGTGTCAGAGGTTCTGAATCCATAACAACAGAAAAAAAGAAGAAAAAGCAGACCCGCAAATGCTGTTTCCTGCATTTATATAAATCAATCTACAAAATAATATAACGTAATGAAAAAGGTTGCCAGGACTGGAGACTTTTCACAAATGATAAAATGTGACTTTGAGCCATGTTCAGAGTCAGCACCTACAACGTGAGGCTGTGAAACCTGGCTGCGAACTGTGGACTGTGACAGAGTTCAAGAAGCTTCTCAAACACGGAGGATAAAATGGAGTGAGAGATAAGCATCCAAAATTAGTTTACTTTATAGAGTTGCTAGGCTCACTCTCACAGAGAGGGTATAGAGCTCAGCAGTAGGCCGGAGTTCGATCGGGGAAGGAAAAAGCTTTCGATTTACCAGTCAGTCTACAATCCAGGTGTCACCTTTCGTCATTAGCTTTGGGTGATTACCACAAAAATGAGAATGGGAATATAAATGACCAAAATGAGTCTCCTACATGGAGTGGCTGTGCTCAGTCTTTCAGAGAAAGCTCAGACAACCTTAAGTATTGAAAACAGGTAAACGAGGTAGTTTGGGTATTGGATCTGGATGCATACTGAGAAACAATACTCAAGGTTTTTCAGGCACGTCCAACTGATAGGACACCTGAGGGCAGACCTTGATCACACTGAACAGATGAAATACCTTTTCCGACATCACTATATTGTAGCCTCCATGTCTTTCAAACATTTCCACAACGCTGACAGAACCGCAGCACTCCCACCTCACTCGGTTCATCGAGTGACATAAGATGCTCGAGGTCACAGTTTTCTTAACTAGACTGCAATATTTTGATAGCTGCTTTGATATTACAGATGTCAAAGCTTGTTTATAGTTGTGAGAATAGGGCATTATCCAAAGCAGTCACGTCATGACTGCACACATTCAAACTTGTGCTGTGTTGAAAGTCTTATGGAAACGTGACTAAAGTCTGATTGGTGTCATAACTCTTACATAAAAGTGATATGAAAAGGAATTCAAATGAGAAGCAGACATGTTGTTTGTACTTTAAATGGTAAGAAGACATTGGTTAGAGAGATCTGACTGACCCATTCAAAGCGAAACTATAATTTTTTTTTTTACAGAACTTCTACATCTCTAGTGGGGACTTAAAGGTTAACAAATCTAGATGTGCAGGGATTCAGTCTTGCTCAAGGACACTTGAGCAGTGAGCTGAACCCTGGATCTCTGATTCAGGGAGCTTGTTTCTACTTAATATGCAAATAAAGTGACTATCCCTATGTGTGTGCCTAAAGCTGTGTGTGTGTGTGTTTGTGTGTGTGTGTTTCTATCACACTGCGTTTCGTCCTCTAACCATGAAGCTCAGCTCTGCATCTCAGTCAGCAACTCTTTCCCTGTTCATCAGCACTCTTTTTGGTGTCCCCTATGCAGCTGCAGCCACACACACCCACAAATCTACACACACAGACACACACACAGAGTAAAAGAAGGGCGCACACACATAAGCACTCACACAGACATTAAACACAAACAATGTCAAACAAGTGAGGACGTTCCCTCAGGGACACACACACACACACTCACAAACCCCCTCACACCTTTCCCATCTCAGTCTGTGTCTCTGGCGAACATCTGGAACATAAAGAGGAGATGATGGCATCCCACAGACCATAATGATCAGTCTGTCACCATGGAAACCGCACACCGTCGCCGCCCACGCCACTGCCATGAAGGTGCGATACTCGGGGAGAGGGAGGAACGCAGTGTGCCGGTAAACAAACAAATATCAAGTTTCCAACATGACTTCGTCAGAAATGCTTTCAGGGCATCTGCGAGTCGGAGCAGAAGAAGAATCCTACAGAACTGCGTTCATTATGTTTTGTCACCGAGCAGCACTCCGTCTCTGCGGTGACGCTAAAAGCTCATCACTTTACGTTACGTGCCGAGATGTGTTTGTCTAACTAGTTTTGCTGTATTTCATTTTCAATTGTCTCAAAGTTCAGTCGCAGCTGACGTCTGGCAACTTAGCGCACATTAAAAGTGGAATGATGGAGTGTTATGTGAAATCAGCGAGGATGTTCTCACACTGTGAGGCTGAAGCTGTTGATGTTAATGTGTGATGGAAACACATCCTACTCTGAGCTCTGTTGGTGTCTTGTTTTTGTCAACCAGGAAACACCTTGTTCTTCGCACACATTCTACACAACTGCACTGGCTTGTGCTACACCAAACTTGTAAGAATCCAGTTAGGTGGATCGTGACAAAGACTGTCCGAGTTAAAACCGTGACATTAAAATGAGATTCATTTCAATATCACAAAGCAGCAGAGTTTTTGAAAGTGCATTCAAAAATGAGAGAAATGTTGCTGGGGAAACGAAACGAAACAATGTGCAACTGATTTTAACACTAACGAACCATAAAACCCTTTAACCTTGTAACCAAGGTTAGTCTGAGTCTACATCATTAGTCTCATTTAAAAAAAAAACCCCCAAAACCCCAAACTCAATTCCCAATTCAATGTGTTTTTGTTTAAGATTTAAAAAAAAAAAAAAAAAAAAAGCAAAAAAAAAAAAAAAAAAAAAAAGAAAGAAAAGAAAAGAAAGAAAACAAATCTTACTTTGACTTTGTCTCTTCTCAGACAGCAAAATAGACAGTTTTCTTCAAATGACCAATCAGGCACTGCTAGAGGCTCCAAGTCTGCAGGAAAAATAAAATCAAGAAATAAATCAATGACAAGAAATAAAACATGACAAAAATCATGGTTTATTTCACTTTTCTAACCAACTAAGCAATATATTCTTACCAAGTCAACAGTGGACAATATTTGTTTAAAATCCAGGAAAAAAATAGATAAATATCTGCAGTGATATCCTGAATAACACTGGTTTGGTGTCTTAAGCTTGGGACAATAAAAAGCTTCAGCTAACTGATTCAGCCAGGTTTGAGGGAAACATAGCTCAGATAGGGGATAGTTATGACATAATTTATGTCCCCAAAATTACCAAAAAAAATTTAAAATTAAAATAAAAAACCCAATCACAACCATAATTTAACAAAACAATTATACTAAAAAACTCTAAATTATACACACAGGTTAAAGACAACAAAATGCCAGAGGGTTTGAGAGAGGGCTAAAGAGCAAGTTCGAGGAGGGACAACATGCAACAATGTACAGTCACAGGTTGGGTAACTACAAGAACACTGGGCATGTGCAAACGGCTCAGTCACAACTGCCACTAGTGTTCCTCTCTCCTACTCAACTACATAAGACAAAAACAGGGGAGTGGCTGTGGCAGGAAAGTAATGCCATGATGTTGTTGATTTTTTTCCTTTTTCAAAGAAAGAACAATGCCAAAAAGGGAAATTAAATTTGTTAAAAGTAGTAAGAAAATGGCTGAAATAGAAACATTCTGTTTTATGATTTTGCCTGTCGGTATTATTAACAACATTCAGCGATCATTTTCTTTATCCATGAGTAAAGTGCTTCACTGGTTCTTTTCAAAACTACAATGTCCCATTTTCATGTTTAAATCTCACATTCATTTGTGCACAACCCAAAAACAAAGCTCCAAACAGAGCCGCGTGAATAAAATGAAGTAGTGGGCCATAATGAATGCGTGCTGATTTGCTTTAGTGAGACTGACCAAAATCAGGAACTCATTTAATCAGTTCAGCTGAATTTTCAGCAGCAACTGCTACTGCATAATGTCTGCTCACTACACAACCCAAATAATGCTTATTATTGTCTCACTAACGTCATACATTGTAGAAATGTGTATAGGGCACTGGAGACTTTTACGCTGGCCACATGCCATCCAAAACACATACTTTGTAGAGACATAAGCCATCTTTTTTTTCCTGCAGGCAGTGACAGTGTCTTGTTTTTAGTGAATGTGTACCAGATGGTACAATGCAGTAGCATTGTCATGATAAGAAGACAACAGATTACACTGAAACCACAAAACTGCCATTCATACACTTGCATGATTATGGTCACTAAAGATACTTACCCTTAAATAATTTCAGGTCCTCTACCAGCGCTGAACCAAAAAGACCTTCAAGGATGCTCTCAAAACCTGAAGAAACACATGAAGTTCAATAAATATATTTGTTATCAGCAGTAATAACACGACTTGTGTACAAGTTCACTCACAGTAAAGAGTTTGTGCTGAAGTCAAAAGCATAGGAAGTTCAAAATGAGTCACCGCTTAAAACGAGGCCAAAGGGCCAAAAAGCAAGTTTTATTACCTAAAATAATAACAATATTATAATAATAAAGTTCAAGCTTTGTGTTAAAAACCCATTTAATTAATTAATTTGTTGTTGTTTTTTCCTTTGTTTGGATTTTTGTTATTCTCCATGTGTCAAAAACTGAAAATGAAAAAAAAAAAAAAAAGTATATTGCGATAAAATATTAGCCACTGCCATTGATTAATGTTATTTTATGTGAAAGTAGTCTACTGGCAGTCAGCAAGCAAAATTTCAGATATGGATGAAATGGATAAATAAAACTGAAAAACCAGTGCACCCTAATGAGATGTTATGTTTCTGCCTAATAATATATGCCTTGATTTGGTCTCTCTTTTCTTTTTCAACTTGACAACTGCTCCATTTTACTCTCTTCTAACACACATCCGCTTTCCTCACAGGTTTTTAGTTCAACAGTAAATACATGCCCTCCATCCTGTTGCCAAGCAACTAAGGCACCTACAGAGTTGAGAATGACTGTATGGTCTAACATCAAAAAGAAACAGCCAGTAACAAGATTGCTAATTCTGTCAAAGTACCCTATAGAGTGATGGAGATGATGAATTCAACCAAAAACAAATCTTCACAGTCCTCTAAATGGCTGTTTACAGTTCAGGGACTTGGTGGGATACAGCTATATATGTTGTATAGACTGTTTCTGAGATATAATGTGTTACGCTACATAAATAATAAAAGAGCACTAACACAATATGAAAGGTCTTCTTACTGCTGCAGGGTTAGCCAATCCAAAACCACTACATGCGTTAAATCAACCACTAAAGAGGTCACACAGAACATCTGTCAGCTGAACTGGATTTTAAATGAGAGTGCACTATTCCAAATGTGCCAGCCACTTTAAGGCCAAAAGTACTGACTCAAACCTACATCACATAAAACATACATCACATAACACATGGCTACAAAAAATAAATCGGTACCACTGAAAACCTAAAAATGATTATGAAATGCATGAAATGAGCATCAATCAAGTTAAATCAGCCAAATGAATTAAACTGATCTGACAACACATCATAGCAAAAACCTACCAACACTTCATCTTCACACATGAGCAGAGAAGTTGGTGATAAATTTATCAGCCCTTACCATCCACTCTCTTCCAAATCTCACAGTGAATTGAATAAAAGCTGTCATCTGTTAAAATGCCTTACACTGCTTCCCTACAAATAACCCACCCACTTTTCAGCAGAGCCAAACATAAAGAGAGGGGAGGATGAAGTAGTGAAGCAAAGCATTGCCTATAGCTGCAGCATGATTCTGTTTCTGGGTTAGTGCACAGGACTTCAGCTGAAGCTATCCAATCCTATTTCTGAAATATTTCAGAGGCACGAGGAGAAAAGTAGGTCATCTACTTTCGTTTGACAGTGCAGCATGATGACATCAAACTACTTTTTAGGAATACCGTTTAGGGCATTTAAAAATGTGTCACACTCTAAACTATGACTATGGGGCAATATTATACTTTTATAGTAGCAAAGCAAACCAGTACAGTGGCTGATGAAAACACACCCACCCGCAAAATTCTTTAAAACCAAACCATTTTGGGACCAGCATAAGAAGAGCAAATAAAATATTGATAAGAGTGCAATATTGTCATGCGAGCCCTAAAAAATAAATGAGCGTCTAAAAATTAAAAAAAAAAAAAAAATGGAGCCAGTTAAAATGCCTAATAAGCAGAAGGAAAACACCAACAAGCCAGTGTCTTGTGTAGCCACAGTTAAACTTACCAACATGCAAAAACAAAAAACAAAAAGCAAAACAGAAATTTTATTGGAACCTGCACTTAACTAGTTTCCATTAATATGAAGGATTTCCTGCATGTGCATTTCCTATCTGAAGGGATATCCACCAATGAAATAACACCAGAAAGGCCAAGCCCTTATTTATTTGTGTAATCTTCTGTTTCCACCCCCCCACCCCCATTTTTATTACTGTAAATACATACTGCAGCTTGCCTCAAATAACTAACTGAGTGAAGCCACCACTTAATTGATTAGATATGCTGCAATGAAAAAGGAAACGAGATCAGCAATTTTTAGAATAAAAGAAAAGACTTTGGTTTATTGACTCTAACATTACAGACTGCAATTTTCTTTTATTCCACTTTCAATAAGAAATTAAAACTGTGCAACTATTACCATTATAATCCATGTTAAATAGATTGCATTTGATGTATTCATGTGTAAAAACAAAGCTGTAACTTGCAACCATGCTTTATGGAGTGGTTTAATAAACTTTATTAAGACGTACAGTTCAATGCGGCTGTTCCCACATGTCTCCAATAATTGGGAATCATTATTAGGACAATTTTTAAGCGTAGTGCAGTGTTCAGATTTTTTTAAATAAAGTAATAATCTTTAGCCAGAGCTACGATTATGCATATGCACCTGAGAAACCCTCCATTTACTGGGGCACCTCTGTAAGTGACTGGCTTTCAATCAAGGACTTTCCATGCAGGAAACCCACAGGAAAAAAACGATATTTCACCTGGCCAATATTACCTACAGAGGTTTACCATGAAACTCTGTAGGTATTTTCATGGAGCTTATGCAAGCTCACGGTGAACAGCAACTCTGTTCAATCTGCTTTAGCCTTCTTCTGACCTACATCTGTAGCCAATCAGGGACCAAAAGATTTGGAGTGTGTGACACCATGTCCTTCCCAAAGCGTTTAGAAAAAGAAATCCCACAGATCTAGGATCAACTTAACCCCGCTAAATCCTAACTTTAACCTGCGGTGTACTCTACTGATGTATTGTTTTTTTAAAAAAGGAGTCTTTCCTGCATACCTCAGGCAATTTCCTTAAAGGGGCCTATGCACAAAAGCAGTGAGCAAACCCCTTGTTATTTTTGCACCACACTGCAAGTACACAACACCACACATGCTCATAACAATGTAGTTAATTCAGTAATGTAATATACATTAACCTGACGCAAATCTATGAGTCACTTAATACTAAAAAATTCTGGTTTATTATAGACATGTGACCCAAACACAAGTGCATTATGAGAGCATTAAGCATATGCGAGTGCATAAAGCACAAACCACTGCTGCCTAAAACCCTCTGTACTATAAGCCAAAGGTAAAGTGACAGCAGGAAGCTACTACACACAGAATGAGGTTCCACAAGTAACTGAACTGCACTGTGTATTTGTAGTGAAATTTTATTTTGGAGAATAACCCTAATGTTGCAGTTCAAGTTAATCTTACAATACTAACATATCTCATGTGAGCGGCTGGTTAAAGATGTTTAAATTTTGAGCTATTTTGCGATTACATGACACTATTGTAGTACACAAGCATTGCTTCCAGTTGCTATAAAACGTGTTAATTAGCGCCTCAAAATCAGAGTTTAATTATATTTACAGTTCGTCTTTAAAAGAAATCCCAACTCAAGCTATTGTTACAGAAGGGGTGTTTCCAAACTCATAGAAGAGGTTCAAATTGTTATGAAGTCAACATAAACATTGCAAAAGCTGCCATTTTTGGCCACATCCTCAGATTACTGATTCACTTTCCAAGAGACATAATCATTCAGGCCTGCACATTTCACTACAGTCCCAAATTTATGATGAGGAAAATTCAAGAAACTAATCAGTAGGTGATCTTGCGTGTTAAAAACAATCTACTCTATCTAACAAGAACAGCCCATGCAGGTAACATGAATGAAATACTATCAGGAAATGAATGCCCTTTATTGTGTACACTGCTGTGGCCAAATATCTCTGGGGGAACAAACAACTGCAATCTTTAAATGTGAAACACTAAGCACTGATGTAGTTGAAAACCTCCGTATGCAGCTAATTGGTCTGCAGAACACGGCTTATCACGATACAATGAAACACCAGCTATTTGACTCATGCATACCACACTTCAGCAGAATTATTGGGATAATAATAAAAGTCTTATCTATCCTTCGTGACTTAAACTTAATCGACTGTATTACTGATAAATGCTTCAGCTATAATCACTTTATAGAAATAATGTGCTGTTCCTTGATTTTATTTGGTGTAACTGCTATTACACCTGCTATTATAGCTGCAAGATGTTATCTGTAACTTGCCTACTACCAGCGCATTTATCAGTAATACAGCTGATGAAGATTACAATTTTTAGTTGGAACTTACATTTTAAGTAGGAAACACCAGTTTTACTAACAGAAAAAGTTTGGGAATACTACATGATCAAAAACTGACCGTCAATCTTTCATCTTTTAACAACTCATATTTTGAGATTATAACAATGCTCAGATTGTGATGCTCATGAGAATGTAATTTTGCATGAAGGAGGTCACTGATCTTCATGAGCAATGCTTTTTCAATTTGTAAGATGGGGTGGCAGAGGAGTGCAGAGATAAAACTGTCATATATGATGATCTTAAACCCAAGTCTGCCCACTACAAAGAGACCGAGCCTTTAATCTAACAAAATCAAAGTCATTTACCCTCACTTTGCAACCCACAAAAAAAGCAGTTTGCTGTAGGTCAACAGATAAGCTTAAAAGTTACATGGGCATGAGTAAAAGCAGTGTTTGAAACGTGACTTGGCCACTATGGATTTTGTTCATTACAAGCAATATGCTGTAGCTGGATCAGGCAATGAGTTAGCAGCTTTGGACAACTACAGCAAGGAAAAAAAATACTATGAATAGTTAATATGATATGATGCAAACTGACATTCAAATGGTGTAATGCTGCACAAAGCATGACTTTGAATAACAAATATGAGACACACAAATGCCCGAGCACACAGGCAAGCCCACACTCAAAAGGCAGTCACTGAGGCTGTTGGTCATGTCTTGCAAAACGCTACAAGAAATCAGCCAGTTCTTTTTGCAAATTAGGAAGATATAGGCCAACAAAGTGGGCATGCTGGAGCAGAAAACGGGCCATGCACATTATAAACAAGACAATATGCCTGATGTCAATATTGATTTGCTTGTTATTTGTTTGAGCAAATCTTTCAACCCACTCACCCAAGTGTCAAAGGCAAACATGAATAACTGACATTCCAGGCATTTTTGAATGTTAGCTGGTGTGGTTGAAGTCCAATTTTCTCCAAATCCAGACAGAACACACATTTTCAGCCACGCAGTTTGCATCTGGAGGCTGATGGACCCATGAACACATATATAGGCAAACATACTGACAATTGTTGCCGCTGTTCTATGGGACAATTGTGCTTGTCTCTGCCCTGCAGTTTTAGTGCTCACATTAAATACACAAAGACAAAATGTCCATTTCAGCAACAGCAGGGTGGTGGCGTGCAGCACTCTCCACCAAAAAGCCAAACAAAAGTATGTCCTTGTTGTCTTGGACAGAATATGCCATTCTACAGCTAGCAGACTGATGCTGTTGTCATGCACTTGCAGCTTTACTTATAGCCTAAACACAAGGGACATTTGTCAATCATAAAGGAGGGACTGAATAACCAAACAGTCCTGGGTTTACAACTAGTCAGAAAGCTACTATTCTCTCTCCATTTTCTTGGCAATGACTAAAACAGCGCTCACCTAGCACTGCAGCTGGAGTAAGTTTATTCACTCCACATATTACACATTTCAATGTTATAACTAACAGTTCATATTAAAGTTTAGCATTTAAAACAGAGAGCATCATAAGCCTAAAACAGCTAAACTTTTACAGGTTTTGCTGGTCTGTGTTCACAGTTCTTCCTAATAATGTAATCAGAGTTTAACCAACTGCAAAATAAGCCAACAGCAGAAAATATATGACAATCCAAACTCTAGAATTCTTAAATGACAGGAAAACTTAGAACATTAGCTTTTATGCGCACACACACACTAATGTGCATGTGTTGTTATAGTCATTATACATCTCAGCATGATCTATACATAGCAGCCACGTAACATGAAATTAATTTAATGTGACATTTTGAGAACAAGAGAAGTAGGGTCCTGGGTTTTAAAATAGTCTGTGTATTCTATTCCAATTATTTGTTTTAAATTCTGTTTACAATTGTGTCAAAAAGGGAGCTCACAACCTACAGTAATATCCAAGTATTAATATTTCAATTACTTTCAATTTTCAAGTTCTATCCAGCCAAAAACAGCCATTAAAGAAGCATGCTGTATTCTTGTGAGGGTACACATAAAAACACTTCTAATGTGTCCTTACACAAAGTAAGAAAAAAATACAAGCTGATTTGACAATAACAACCGGGTTCACTGAGCAACTCAGTGATTCTCATCTGATCAATCCGTGTCTGACGGTGAAATGTCCACACTGGCTGTTGCTATGTTACCGAGTCACATGGATTTAAATGGACTCAAATGGTCTCTCCTTCTTCTTCAAGCCACTCTGTCAAACAGCGTAAAACTGCTAATGCAAACACTGGCCACCTATCATTATGTGTGGGAAACAATAATCAGACGGTGATTTAGAAAAGGGGGAACCAGGTAACTTCATACTGCCCACAGAGGACCAGTTAACCACAGTTAACCCCTGTGCACACCAATCATTTGTCATTTGTAAAGAAACTGAAGTATTTAGTTTGGTTGATCTACTGTGGATGTAGTTGCACGGTGCTAGGCACATGCCTTGTGCAGCTTTTCAAGTTTGCGTCTTTTCTTACAGGCTATTTTATTACTAAGAATGTAGCATTTATCTGTTTTGTGTGCATTACAAAAAAAACCCTAACAAGTATAAAGCCATGAAACTTGATAGAGAGGTTTAAAATGACTCGTGGCAAATCATGTGCTCATTCAGTGCCCCTACAGTTTAAAGTGTACCTGTATGACATGGATCAGGGTGAAATACTAGGCTATGTAAGTTTGTGGAGATTTTTGTGTGTGTTTGTTTTCTTGTTTGTTTTAGCACAAACACCGTGTTTGGCTGCAGGATATTAGAGACAGGTAACACATTTGCTGCACACAAACCAGTGAGGATATGTAGTTGAACTCATGTGCAAAGTTTATATACTTCAACTGAACCGAAACTGAATTAAGGTGCTATGCTTCCATGTTTATCTTAAAGGGGTATAATGTTTACCACGTTCACTACTGCACGGAAAAATTAAAGGTCCCACCCTCCACCCCAGGACGATACACACAATAAAATGGACTCTAAACCTAGAGTCAAGAACTGCTTTTGTAATTACCTGTTTTAACGTCTAATGTTGGATAAGTTTATATCGTCGAAAAGGGAAACAGATTCTGCAGCGGGGTCTCCGCCACTTCCTACATTCAGTAATGCGCGTCCTCGAGTTGCAATTTGAGAAGCAAGTAGGCTAAATGTTGACTGAAAACATCCCCTCAAGGGTATATGTCGCCCTCCCCCCATCCAACATACAGTATCAACAACAACGGGAAGGCGTATTTTAGAAAACGACTGCTTTTGGCCGACACACAGAGACACTCCCTTTAAGAAAAAGCAGGATGCCCTTTAAACAAACTAACGTAACGCCACTACATACCTAAAGTCTGCAGTCGACGCATTATGGACGATAAAAATATCAATTGGACCCAACAAGTAATGCAACATTGTCGCAAACTGCGACATTTAACTAACGAGTCCTGCTGGCTGCCGTGTGAAGGAAACAGTTGAGGACAAAAAGTCGCTGGGAGAAGCCCCGAGTGAGTGCGGTAATAGATGGTTATTTACACCGATAAAGGTCAAACAGAAGTGAAATTTAAGCCGTGCAATTGTGCGCCGTGCAACAAGCATTATCCTTACCTACACATTGAATGAGTTTGTGTTTCCACGAGTTAAGTTCCTCCCGAAAGCCGTATCTGTCGATTGTGCATTGCTGCCTTTTACACAGGCTCGCCATTTTCTATAAGTCTTCTGGCGGCAGCACTACGGAAGCAGGAAGCAGTCTGCGCCGTGAACGCGCACGCACCCCGCGTCAGAGGCGAAATCACTCTCAGTATGCAAAACAAATGGTCTGATTAAATCAGTCTGTTAATCAGTAACTAACTAAATAAATGCAATTAAGTACTCTATAATATTTGTATTACCCATGTAATGACTTTGTTAAATACTTTCTATTTTAAATTGCGCTCTTCCTTGATAGACTACCTTTTACATTTTATATTAAATGTTGCTGTTATTTTTTTATTTGGTGCTTAAAGCTCAGTAACTATACTATGCTGAATTACTTACAAGGCAAAAGAGTGTCAGGTTTACTATGTCAGAAATAGTAAGCAAGAATTTAAGTAACTGATATATACTCAACAAAAATATAAACGCAACACTTTTGTTTCTGCTCCGATTTTTCATGAGATGGACTTAAAGATCTAAAATTCATTCCAGATACACAATATTACCATTTCTCTCAAACATTGTTCACAAATCAGTCTAAATGTGTGATAGTGAGCACTTCTACTTTGCTGAGATAATCCATCCCACCTCACCGGTGTGCCACATCAAGATGCTGATCTGACATCATGAGTAGTGCACAGGTGTACCTTATACTGCCCACAATAAAAGGCCACCCTGGAATGTGCAGTTTTTTGCTTTATTGGGGGTCTGGGGACTCAGAACCGGTCAGTATCTGGTGTGACCACCATTTGCCTCATGCAGTGCAACACATCTTCTTCACATAGAGTTTATCAGATTGTCAATTGTGGCCTGTGGAATGTTGGTCCACTCCACTGCAATGGCTGTGTGAAGTTGTTGGATATTAGTGGGAACTGGTACACGCTGTCGTATACGCCGGTCAAGCACATCCCAAACATGCCCAACGGGTGACATGTCCGGT
>VVHJ01018797.1:5004-26590 GCA_015107715.1 Tylochromis polylepis
CGTTGCCTCAAAAAACAAAAGTAAAACTACTTAAAATAATTAAGTTAGGGCAACTTATTCATTATGAGTACTGACTCAGGACTTAGAGTGAGAAGGGTACAAAAGATAAAAAATCAAACACACACACACACACACACACACACACACACAAACAGATAAACCCGGCGGCTCTAAACGAGGCTCTTCATTGTTTCCCATGTGATTAAAACTGAGTGCCGTTGAGTCTCTTATATTGTCATCAGCCTGCTTTTGTGATGTGTGCTGTATGTGTGTGTGTGTGTGTTTGCTCTCCCTGCAGTGGCCCTGCTCTAAATGAATGTCAGCTTGCCTTAGTCCAAGCATGGGCCCCAATGTGGCCGATCGATACTTCATTAGGCTGGGATTGTCTTGTGTCCATGCAACCTTGAAGCTGTTCCTTAATTACCCCGGCATTAAGACCCTGAACATCGCTACAGACCACGCTACACTGAGGATGGTCAGACCCAACAAAGCAGTGACACCCCCCCACCACACACACACACACGCATGCACACAACACCACCACCAACACACCACAACATGCTGCATCAGATGCAAAAATGCTCACACACGCACATACATAGAAGAATATATAAGCATGCATCAGCCCAAATGTATAGATGCTCCTTCCTTCTCGCTTTCCATCTCCAACACACACATTCACTCACACTCACACAAATAGAGACACACATAACCTTGAGGCTACAGTAGGGTTTTGATGGGGGGGGCGGAGGATGGGAAAGACAGGGCGGGCAGGAAGTACTGTAGGAGAAGAAAAGAGGTGAAGCGAGGGCAATGAGGAGTACACAGAAACAAAGCAGCGGCAAAAAGAAGTGCAGAATAATTGTATGTTTTCCTAATAGTCACTGCAAACGAATGAGCATGGAAGAACAGCACAGCAGTATTTTATGACGTTAGCGTTTTGATCAGTTGAAAAAGGTGCTGCTTCGCTTGCCACGCATCACAATATTTTCGCTTTTTTTCCCAGTAGCTCTGGCTGCCTTGAAAAGTGAAAAAGTAATTATCAGTATCATTTGATTTTAGTGTTTATGGGGGTAACCTACATCACTAACCTCTTTTTCAAGATGTGAAGCAGATGGCGCACGAGATAAAATGCTTAAATGTCACCAGGCTTGACATTTCAGCCGTGCATGTGTGTATGTATGTATTTATTTATATAAAGTGTGTAGGTGTGCGCCTCACGACTGTGTCTGTCCATTCGTGTTTGTGCGTGCGCGCGTGTGTGTGTTTTGTGCTGAATGCCAGTCTTATCCTTACCATTCACTGAGAACAGAGATTTCTGGGAGGAGGAGGGCGAGGAGTTGGGATTGGGTCGGGGGGGGTGTAGTGGGAGGAGTGAGGCAAAGATGATGTGGAGACAAGGAGGAGAAAAGAAAACATAAATAAATCATATTCCTTTCTTCTTGGGCGCTGAGTCAGAAATGGGCAAAATATTTTACAAAGTTAGAAATACTGTACTGTTAATGTAAGCAGGTGGAAGTAATATCGGGAAGAGTCGGGCACAGTGAGTGTGCATGAGAGGGAGGATGAAGAGAGATGAGAGGCAGTGGGATGTGTTCAAATAGATCATTACAATGAAAAGAGAAAGGGAAGGAGAGACAGGGAGACAATGAAGGAGGCAGAAGAGGAGGAAGTTCAGGAGCGAGGGAGAGGGTGAGATGTGGAAGAGGAGGCAGATGGGAGGTAGGGGGAGGGAGGAGGTGGGGTGCAGTCAAATGGCACTCATGACAAATGACATCCCCTGTCTCCCAGTCCCCTCTCCTCAGCACCATGATTTGTCATCTCCACTTCTGACATTTTTCATCGCACTATCAAATCACCCTGACAGAATGATATTTTCTAATTCTCCCAGCCTTGGAGCACGCCAAAAATAATGGCCTCCACATGCTATGCACACTTTTTCTCTGTTTCCCCTACCTCTCTCTTTATTTTCCATCCTCTGTCTCTCATAAACATCCAGTGATTCTTTAATAATGAAAATACAGCAGCACAAATGTATTGTATTCAGGACTAGACTGGAAGCAATTGGCTTCTTAGAGTCATTGGAGTTGTTTTATTTAGGAGGTGGCACGTGTTACTGCTGTTTTCCAAATGCGTACAGCTAACAGTTTGGATTTGTTGGTTTGCATGTGAGAATGAAAAATGAATATTAAAAAAAAAAAAAAATGGAGGCTGTTTTTTTCTCTCCCCAGGAGAAAAGTTAGCATTTTCTATAAGTGAATAAAGGAAAGACTAAAAAAAAACTTTCAGAATAAAAAGTGAAATATTTCCATACTTGTAACCTGTTGTGATTTTCCTCAAAAGATATAAATGAAATTAAATGTACTTTTTTTTCCAGTAGTTTTTTTGTGGTGCACATCGTGATAATCAGCGCAGTAATCCTTAATCTTTCTTCTGTGCTAACAGAACTTAGACAAGTCCCCACCTGCTGAGCCTTTGATTTTCCTGCATATCACCCTCCATTGTTTTATTGAATATTAATAAGCACAGTGTCATATCTGCTGTGACCCACCTTTCCAATAATCCAGGTCATGGCACCGCAAATGAGTTTATTGCTAATTCCGTCTCAGCAGGAGATCACTATCTCTTTAGCCCAAAGGCATACAAAGAAAAATAGGGATATCTTTAAGTCTTCACATGACTGCTGGCTTTGGATCATAGTGATAATCAAACATTTACCATTTAGTATTATGTTGATCCAGTTTCATCTTAAAGGCACTTTTTTTTGAAGAATCAGCACACAAGAATGTTGACAACCAATATAATTTATAGAGATTATAATCTTCCCAAAGTAACAAATTAACTTTACTTTATTGTTGTCTTTCAAATCATTTACACTGTTAGCTGAAACAAAATATCTACCTATTTTCCACTTACATACAGACTGAACTGTTTGAATCAGTCTCTGTGTGCTTGTGCTTGTTTTAAGGTGGTTTTTTTTTTCCCCTTTTCCTAAATTTCCCATGTGCCTCTATACTAGTTTTACATCAGGGGTAATTATGCTTTATCCTCCAAGGGATCAGCATCTTGCGCTAAGCAGCACCAGGGTGTTGTTGTTTAATGTAATAAATGTCATGTATGCATGGCTTCACATGCGCTTCGTTAGCAGTTTAATGCTAACGATTAAGCATCACCAGTGCCTTCCAGCCAAATGGCAACATCTGCTGATGGCAGAAGTGTTTAGCTGGAATCATCATGTGGAGAAAGATAAACATTGTTTGTGACACCTCAGCCTCTGCTACTGTGAAATTTTGGTCGTTATTTTAAGCTGTTAAGGGGAAATGATTCACACAGTATTATGCTATCTTTGATAAATACATGATGTTTCATCTTAAGACTATTATACACAGTTGTAGTACTGTTAATTACTTACAAACAGTACTGCAACTGTGTAAAAAGGGCATAAAAAACAGATTATTGACAATATATTGTCAGTAATCAGTTTTATTATTTACTTTAGTCAAATACGACCAACCAGGAGGTTGCACACCACTAGAATACATAGGATAGGATACTAGTATGTAGCTAGGATAAGAGACACACAGTTTTTGCTAGTCTGTGTATTTACTGCAAATTTTTTTTGCATGTATTGGTTGAAACAGCACGTGTGTAAATAGAGGATGAACAACAGAGGTTGAGAAATAGTTCAGTAAAGTCTGTTATGCCATGATATGCTAATTAGCCACATGCTCATGTTGCTTATGTTAGCTAATCATGTGGGGCTTTTACTGTAATGCCTGGTGAAAACAACATAGTCTGGGGAAAGCTATGTTCCTAAAGCTCATCTTCTTACTAGAATGATCATAGCGTATATGTTTGTCTGTTAGGCTATAATTCCATCCATCCATGTTTTTTTGCTTCTCCAGTTCAGGGTCACTGGGAAGACTGGTGCCTATCTTAGCTGTCACTGGGCAAAAGAAGGAGTAAACCTTGAACAGGTCACCGGTCTGTCGCAGGGCTAAAAGAGGGAGACAAACAACCCCATTAATTCACAGTCACCTACAAACCTATTATTAATCACCAGTTTGCATCTATCTATTTATAAAAATACAAAAGCAGTCTGGGTGTTGGCTTACAGAACTTTGCTCATGAGCACAAAAGGTCACACGGTCTACTTTACAAACTTAAAACATTTAGAGTTAACTTGATTTTTTTTCTTGTTAGTCAACCCTATGACTGTGCTGTTGTAATACAAAGTTTTATGCCAGCAACATGCTGAAACTGAGAGAATATTAAAGCAATTTCAACTCTGCCCGCTCTGAGATTGGGCCACAGTCAAAAGTAATACCAAAGCAGAAGAGATCAGTTTTCTATCATCTGAGAATTCTCTAAAGATGAAATAGGCCTCATAAATGAGTCTCAATGATAACTGGTGTATGGTAAATGATAGAGAGAAGATAATATAGGAAATTGGGCGAATAGTGTCTGGAGACTGAATCCATTCATTTCGAAGTAGAGATCTACTGTGGGCCCTGCTATTTTTTTTTTAATATAATGTACATTCTGTACTTTGCTGCAGATTTCATCCTAACTCTCTCGTCAACCACTTACACACAAAGTGTTTATGGTCAAGCACGCACATATACATACACCGACATAAGGAAACGGAAGAGAGGCAGCGATTATGGTAAAGAGGCATAACGGACACATCATAGAATGAAAGTCTGCTTTTTGATGTGCTCAAGATCACATCCACTGAGCTTTTGATGTGCTCTTGAGCAACACATTGGCAGCTTAGTATTCCAACTCTTTAGGTTGCTCTTGATAAGACCATCTGACTGAGTATAAAATGTTGGGGAGTGGGACACAAGGGGTGTGGGAGATAAGTGGAAGAGGGAGAACGACAGTAGAGTGGATAGATAGGATGGAGGTAAAGGAGGAAAGAGGAGTGAGGAGAGAGAAGGAGGAGAGATTGATTTGGCCAGCCAGGAGATGACTGCTGATGAAGGCCTCTCATAGACAGATGGATACAGCGTCAGGTCCCCGCTCCTATAAACCCTCAGCCTAATCCGCCTCAAATTTCCCTCTGATTGCTTCCAAATTGCCTTCTCCCATAGTTTCCTGCTGATTTCTCACCGTGAACTCCTTCCCTCCCTGCCTGGCTCTCTGAACGGGGAATGATGTCTAGCCTGGTGAGCTGCTTCCTTGGGTTTGACCGAAGAATGTGCTAAGAGAGCAATTGAGAAGGGTGTGAGGGGTGATGACTCCTGTGCCCTTGTTGTGTGTGTATGTGTATAAAAGTGCGTGTGTGTGCATGTGTCAGTCCCCTCATAAAACCAGTCTCAGGTCTTGTCATTAAAATGCATTATCAACCCACTGTGTCAAGAGAGGAGACAAATAGTCTTTCTCTTGGCCTGCTATCTCTGTCTCATTCTTATTCTCTCTTTCATATACTCCCCGACTCCATCTCTTCAGGGAAGTGTAGAGGTGGTGGCCGAGGAGGAGGGTCTCTCTCTTTTTTTCCCTCTTGTCTCCCTCCCCCCCGCCCACTTTTTTTTAATGTCTTGCTTTTCCTGTTTTTTTTCACTCCCTTTATTCACTTTTTCTTATTGTGCCCTTTTTGGCTAGTTTTTGACTTTTTAGCCTTTCATTTTAGCATTCCCTCCCTCCATTGTCTCCATTTTCGTACCATGTTTCTCTCTGTGCCCTCGCTTTAATTCAATGCATAGACTCGACAGAAATGTAATTCAGAATTATTCAGAATGGGGACACTGTTTTCTGTCGTGCGTGCCCCCACCTCAGCAGCGTGATAATAAAGCTATAGCCCAACGCCCTCTGATTTGTTTGCCGTTGGTTTATCATGTGACCTTTTCCTGCTATCATTAATACAGAAAGAGAGGGGGAGATGGACAGAGATGGACAGGACAGGCAGACTGAAAGACAAAACCAGAATCAAAGAAGCATACATTTAGAGATGCAGAAAGAAAGGTCAAGTAAAGAGACAAACAAGGTAGGAGGGAGCTTTAGAGAGAGACTGAAGAGTGAGAAGGAATAAAATAGAGAGAGAGAGAGCGAGAGAGAGAGATAGCAGGGAAGGAGCAGAGAAGATTGCATTTTAGAATTACTGGCCAACACCTAACAATTTATGCCCTCATGCAGTGCTTGGCAGCAGCTGGAGTCTGCAAAGCCTGCGGTGAGTGTGCACAAGCGTGTGTTTGTGTGCGTGCGTGTGTGTGTGTGTGAGAGAGAGAGGTGGAAGAGAGTAAAGGTAAGCTACAATACTCTATAGTGGTGAAGTGACATTATCAAGGGGCATTAACGAAAAGGTGTATCACTGCCTCTGTACACCGATATATGGTTTTATATAAGGCTCACATTGTGGCAACAGCACTGTCCTGCAGGAAGGACAGAGCGACCAAAAAAAAACAAAAGAGAAGAACTAGGCTATATCATATCGAAAATCTCCTCTGTTTTATCTAACCTTTTGATCCTAAGATGAACTTAACCAGGCACAACAACTGTGTGGTATGAAAAACAGCTACTACTTGACTAAAACCAGAAACACATATGCTTACTTCCTGATTTGTGAAAAGTATAGTAACATAACAAATACAAAGCCAGATTCAAAAGAAAAAGAATTTTAGAAAAAAACATCCAAATGAATGACATTAATTTTGTTTTATTTTGTGTGTGTGTTTTTTTTCTGCTTCTCTGTAAAATGGTGAGGTCACCACCAGACTGTGTGATCAACTCCACAAGGCCTGGCAGACAAAGACGTCAGCCCAGCCAAAACTACACAACCCTCCGAGAACAGGCGCTAACACAAACCATTTGTAGTGCTGTTTTTTTATGAACAGTTAATCCATTACAGCATGAGATTGTAGTTAAGAAAACTTTGATCCTGTTGGGGGCAAATAAGGATACCGGTTATTTTGTCAGTTTGTTGATGGTTGAAAGGATTAAGATAAAGCGCAGTTCTTGCTCTGAGACAACCCCAACATTAAAAAAAAATGGGTTTAGGAAAAACAGGAGAAACTGTATTAGTCATAACAATGTCTTGTTATACACGTTCATGCACGCACACTGCGACACAAACACACACGTAAACAACAGGCCCCCCACCCCCCCACCCCCGCTATCTGCCATCAGCCTAGAGTGAGCTTGCAGGGGAAAGACCACAGTGAGCACAGTGGGCAGTGGAGGTGGCGGTGGTGAGAGCCAAAAAATCAAACCATCTACAGGGAGCTCCAGTCTGAGAATATGAACAGAAAAATGAAGGTGACATTTGAGAGAGGAGGGGGTGGGGGGGTGGGGGGTATACTGGTGAGGCTGGAAGTGGGGGGGGGATTTTAATAGGTCCCTGAGACACGAAGGGTGTGAGATGAGATGATGAAACCAGAGGATAGAGAGGAGGGAGGGCGGGAAGGCAGAGGGAGATTGTGTGTCAAAATGTGGATGTTTGGAGATTGGGCTTCCAACCCTGCCAAATGATTAAAATGTTCCCTCTGACATTCATATTCCCCTATCTAGATTCCTGCCTATGTACGTTGAGCTGCGTTGAATATAAATTGAGAGATGGCCCTATAGAATTTGATCTGAGAAACGTTTATGGCCGGAGATGCAATTTAGCTATGTGGCGTTTGGTGACAGTGTTAGCTTGATGAGAAAAGGGAAAGATAAGATTTTATTTTATTTTACTTTCTTTTTTTTTTTTTTCCTGAAGCCACAGACCAATCAGGGCCTCTTCTGACCATGTGTCTTAACCTAAAATGATAACCCATTAATTTGGTTTAATTTTAGTAATTCAGACTCAAACGTTACCTGTTCTTTAAAAATACAATAATACAGTAATTTGTATTTATTTATTTTTAATTAGGCTCTGATTTGATCTGGCAGCTTTTCCAAACTTTTGTTATTTAATAATATTTAATTAAAGCGCTTGCACTCCACACACCCACACGTATTTGCACTTATACTTACTCATGGATACACACACACACTTAAACACACACACTTGCGCACAGACAATAAAAGGACAACAAAAGAAATCAGGGGGACCTCAGACATCAGAATCTCCCTGAGTCGCCATCCCTTCCCTTCCAACGCTCTAGAGATGAGGGTTGTCATGGTTACGGGGGCAGAAAAATCACCCCATGTCCCACCCCACCCCCCATGACACACATCCACATATACACATATATACACACACATATAAAGACACACCATTTTTCCCTTTTCTTTTTTTTCTTTTCCCTTCGGCTGTCCGGACATTGCTGATGTCACCGGTGAAACTATGAATTTAACATACAGGTCAGAGATGCATATCTGGGCCGCAGTAAGCCGTCAGGAGACGTAGAGGAAAAGAAAAAAATGGAACAAGAGCCTCGTTGGCTGACAGACAGACACAGCGTCCGAACGCCCTTGAAATTTAAAAGAGAAAGTGTTCAAAAATGAGAGGAAAATTCAAAATTCAATCTCGCCGAGATTTGCTTTGAGGATGCTCTCTCTTTGCTCCGCTTTCTCTTTTTCAGGTGCAATTAGACCTTTTCTTTGTAAGAAAAAAAATAAAATAAAGGCAGCTAAAAGGCAAAAATGAGAGAAACAAGGAGAGCGCTACTGAAGAGAGAGATGGATGGTGAAACAAAGCAAAGAGAGTAGAAAGAGGGGAGATTCTTTGAGAGTTGCTTTTGTTTTTGCTTTCGCTCTGTCTGTGGCATTATGAAGAGGACTTCGCTGAGCACTTAGAGGATTACAGTGCACTTGCTCCTGATAAATGTCTTAATTTCGATGTGATTTTTAAGCCATCAACATAATTATTATTTTTCATTTTTCTTCCCCTTTCCAAGTTGTTTTTAATGAAGACCCCTTTTCAATAAACAAATGGATATGCATTAAGGGGGGATGATGGGGCTTTCAAGTATAAACCTCTCATGTTTATTAAGTGCTTCCATTACACCACATTTCTTCAGCAGACCCCGGTTACATTTTTTTTTCCCTCTTCTGGAAAATAGTGTGGAGCAAGTTTGAGCAGACACGTTGAGGCGCTGCTCATTTTTCATTCTTTGCTTTGACTTAATGCTCATTTGCATAAAGAAATACTTAAATAAATGAAATCAATAAAAGACAGAAGATGAAAGACATAGATTAAAAAAAATTACTGTGAACAGTGCCGCACATCATGTTTGCTATTTCAGCAGTTTTAATTAATTAAGATCATATAATAATATTAATCGCTGAACAGTCAACATTGTTATCGCTCGTCTCATTATTACGCTTGTTAAAGGATATGTTAAATATGGGGATTGACAGAATTTACTTCACTAATTAAAAAAGATATTCCTTTTAATTATCAAATAAATTTAAAAAAAATAATAATATGTTGAGACATTTAAACCCAGACGTCTAGCTTTTAGGCACACTGTGCTGACTGAACAAATGCAAGACAATAAATTGATGCAGTCTGTCTGGACATTGTTCTCATATAATTGCAGTTTGATAACTCCGATTGACTATTGATCGGCACTGAGATTTGACCCCGGCAATAAATCCAGACCCCTGGTGGCCAGGACACTGCATCATTGAATCTGAAATATTTTATCCAGGGCTTAAGAGGAATAGCCACTTATTCTCCCCTTACACAGGTTTTTCTTTTTTTTTATGACAGCAGTGCTCTCATCTTTCCTCTTAAGTTTTACCCTTTTGTGACCTTTTGGAGAGACCAAACGTGTCTGCTTTATATATGGGCTTTCCTGCGATGACGGGGCAGCGAGGGAGGTTATGGACGGGGTGCATTAGCAAGTACCCCCCCCCCAACCCACACCAAGCCAACCCACCATAGCAGAGTCTCCTACCCCAATCCCTACTCCGCTTCACTTCATTCATTTTGTTCGTCCCCTGCGGTCGGCCAGCAAGGCCTCTAAATCCTCCCTTTATTGTACACAGCGCACACAAAGGCTTGGCCTGCTCTCTCATTTCCTTGATGTGCCTTTGGACAGCAGCGGTGGCTTTGTAGGCGTCGATGCAAGCATTTGCATAAAGGAGCTCCCGGGGACCACCGAACAATCAACTCAACTGTTTCTGGTCAATCCAGAAGAATTACACATGATGTGTGACCGCATGAACTAAATACTTGGGTTGTGGTCTCTGAGATTAAAGCTGTTTGAGATAAGCAGCACAAGGTGGCCAAAGACGTATGATTAGACAAGAGGAGCGAGGCTGACCCTCTTGATCTTGGGCGACTCGAATCGCCACAACCTCAGCTCGCTTTCTCTGCCTCACTCTCTTGCGCCTCACCTTCTTCTTCAAAACTAACAAAAGTGGGATTACCACGAGAGAGTGAAACAGAGAAAGAAAGACTGAGTTGAAAAAAAAAGATGACAAAAAAGTCAGCGTGTTTATGGCTAAGTTAAGCTTTTTGAACCCCGGGGGGGGGTTTCCATCCTAAAATAGGCTCACTTCGGGCTGCGAGGCTGGTAATTATTGACCAGGAGGAGAGAGTGGCAAACAACACACTCATTACACATGGAGATTGCTTGCTCACCACTGAACACCAGAATGGTGATGCAAATTGGTGGCTGCCCCCTTTTTGTGTGGTCAAAAAATCTAGAGGGTCATTAGTATTTTGCTGGGGCCTGTTTAATGTTCCTGAGTTGCATGTGGGAGTCAAGCTGCCTTTGAGGAGGTGGCAGCGGCTAAGGGGAGGGGAGACGGTGGCCCTGGCGTCTGCTTCAAAGCCTTCACTCAATCTTTCATGTCTTTCCTCGAGAGGTGATGAGCATAATACGGGAGAACAGACACAAATATACGTTTCAGTGGCGATCGCCTCGTTGCCGCAATAAATTTGTACTTTTTTTTGCTAAGAAAAAATACTCCATACTAATGCAGTGTTTTCAGTTTTATTGGGTTTTTATTTATTTCTAATAGCATATCTGTTGTGATGGAAAAAATGCACAAGCTACATATGCGCAAACTTTAAAAAGCATGAAAATATATATGTACTTTATGTTATCAAGGGTTGAAATTAATAAACATTTCAAACAAAGGTTTATTTTATTCAAAGGTCTGATAGATTGTTTTTTAATTTAGTTAGGTGTATATTTTGCATGCAAACTAGAATAAAATGAATTGATAAAATGATATAGTTCTATCAATGACTCCTTTTCGTGATCACAATTAATAATTCAGTTTGGATAAATAGAATGAAATAATACATTTTTAGATGATTAATCAAGTTGGTTGCTGGTGCATCATCTTCACCTGACTGTTTTCAATATTGTGTTTTTACACTGTTATAATGCATCTTTACATACATTTATTTGTATACATGTAGATATTAAAGTGTAATAAAATGTGCTGTACCATTATATCTGTCACAATGGCTCTTTCATAATATTTGTAGACGTTTGCATGTGCTCACAATGTAGCGCATTCTTGTATTTAATATGAATTTTGCACCTACACTGTCCTGCATTTCTTTTCTGCTGGATTTTTTTACCTGTGTGGGCTTTCCAAGGATACAAGGAAACAAACACAATTCTTCAACAACAATGCACAGCTCCCTTTTCCTTCCCTTCACGTTGCATTCATTGCTTTTTATGAAAGGAGATTAACATCGCCTCTACAGTTTTTTCAATTCAATTCCCAAATGTTTATCAGGCAGATGAGAACCACAATAGTTGTAATAGCAAAGTGCCATTATTCATAGTCGATATTAGCTGTGTGACACTGTCGCTTTCGCTGCTGCTTTGGCGCTTGGTTTATTTCTTCCCATCAGGCACTGGGGTGTGACAGGGGGAAGTGTTGTTAGGACTGAGGTCCCTACAATGTCCCCTGATGTGGACAGACATTATAAATGACATCGCCCAATCAGATACGAGATGGCGACCGGGGATGGTGGTGTGTGTGTGGCAGAAAGAGAGAAAAAAGGCATGGTGAGGGAGGAGAAGATGAGAAAACACGGGGAGCCTCATTTGATGCAGTTAATGTGCAGATTTATGTAGAGGGACAGTGGTCAACATTCATAAGATCTTCTTTCCTCCCTCCTAGCCACCCCGCCCCCGCCTCCTCCCACCCCATTTCTTCCTATCCCACCCCTACTCCCCCCACAGGCTTTTTCTTTTCTCCTCTCCCCCTCATTCTCTCCCACTCTGTCACTCACCATCATTCCTCCCTTCTCTCCCCTGTTTTTCCCTCCTGTCCCTCATCTGTCTCTCCTGACTTCCTTTCCTCCCTCCCTCCTTCCGTCTCCCATGAAAGGACTGAGATTGTTGTGGACTGCAGCACTCAGACCAATAGGAGGCATAGGTAGACCACAGAAACACAGACCGCAGCAAAGGCAGGGAGCCTTTCGCTAGTTTGTTTCTATGTACAAAGCAGCCAGCATTTCTTTTCAAGACAAAGCAGAATGATGCATTTATCCTGTTTTGTCTGCACACCCCAAGTATGCGTATTACAGTATGCAAAGCTGCACCACACAAACAAAGCTGCTTGATTGATAAGGCAATTTGCAGAACTCCTAAAAAAAACAGAGGAAACTGTGAAGCTTAAAAATGTAGTGCTGCAGTCTGCTGCAGGGCCTTTTTTTCAGTGTGAACTGTATAAGAAAAAAGTCTTATTTAACAATCCAGAAAAAAAAGAGAGAGAAGAAAATCTTAAAATAGTTTGATTTTAATAATTTATTTGTAAATCATAATGGGCATTATATGGGAAAACATTACAGTAAATGCATTTCATTTAATATTCATGTGAATAAGAATAGGGTCTTATCTTTTTTCCTCCTCATTTTACAGTTTTTTTCTTAATTAAAGCTTTTTCCACAGCAGAAAAATGATGATTGCAAGTCAACATGTTCTTTTATCATCTGAAGAAAGCATTGCATTTTCTTTTCTATGTGTTTTATAGGTAGCGGTTGCTCTTGCAAAGGAAATGGTCTTTTCATCTTCCTCATCTTTGACAACCTTGACTATTAAACTTTTCTAATTCAGCCGAAGTTTAACTTGATAAAGAAGAAGAAAACAACAAAAACAACAGTTTTCATCCACAAAGTCAAAAGTCAAACTTCAATAGGAGTTCATGTAATGGTATTTTATTTATTTATTTATTTTCAATTCTTTCATTTCAAGGGACCACTTTGTTTGTACATTGCTTTATTTAACTTAGAAATATGCTCAGATTGAGTTAAAAACTATGTTTGAGAGCTGCTGCTAAATGGTTCATGCTGGTGAAGCAGTTTGTGGGCAGAACTTTATTTTTTAGTTGAAAAACTTTTTGCTCCTGCTGTGATCTGAAGTGAAGTGAAGAAAAAAAAAAATACAAAATTTAAAATGTCACAGTATCCCTTAAAGCATTCTGCATTATTTTCATTATAGTAGTGCAAAACCCCACGCATGGCTTCATTTAATGATTGAATCAATTTATTTCTGAATTAGCCCCCCTCCCCCTAAACCCAAACACACACTTATACATAGCACACCAGCTCCAGTCACTTTCTCATCTCTGCACTTCATACAGTATTTTTTCTCTTCTTCTACCTTTTTTCCCCTTCCCACCAACTCTCTCTCTCTCTCTCTCGCTGTCTTTCTCTCTTTCCCAGTCCACTGAGTTTTCTGGGTAAATCCCTCTCAATCATTACAGAGGCCCTTCACTCTTTGTGGAACTTTCTCACCCTCGCGAAGTCTCAGACTTCCATCCATTTTCCTTCTCTCATGCTTCCTCTCTCAAACCTGCCCTTGCACGCCTTCCCTTTTCATTTCCAGGGTGGAAATAAACCAGAAATCGTTTTTCTAATGCACTTTTTTTTAAAACCTGAAATGGACGCATATTACTTTAAGTCTTCGCTAACCGTGCATTCTTAAAAATATTATAAATGCAAATCTCACAAGAATCCAAATCTTGTGCAGTACGAAAGAGTTTGCAGGAATAATATCGGAATTACCAAAAGATCAAGGGTTAAAAAAGATGCAGAGACATCCAAAACACTTTCATCAGATATTCATGTAGCAATGACAATAAAAAAAAAACAACTATATATCATGTATGCTAAATCTTTACCTTTGTTTGAGATTACTTCTGCTATATATTCCAGGGTGGGAAAAAAAAATGCTACAGAAAGCTAATCATATGAGTTCAGTTCCAAAGTGGGTTTCACTTTTATGCTAGCAATCATTTTGTCACACATTTTCAAACAGAGCATATCCTGTTTTGGAAAGAAACTCTTCAAGCTCAGTGTTTCTACCTGCAACAGCAACCGTCTGTAGTTTTCTCTGTCTGAGAGCCTAAAGCTGTAGCTTTACAAGTGAACCTGCCAGTGTGATCTCAGACTGGCTGCACCCTGGGGCAAGGCAGAGGAGACTATACGTGTGTATGAGTGAATACACTATGCGTGTGTGTGTGTGTGTACAGTGTGTTACAGCTGGCACAACCACCCCAGAAAAGCGCTCTCAAGACCCTTGATTCCATAGCTCAATATTATGATCTCTGAGATTTCTCTTATGCCAGGATGGAACTTATGGATTTTGGGCATTCGCCTTGCAGCGCTATTAGCCTGCTATTTCCATACATTGTTCTTTGGCCTCTGGAGGAGAGGGGCTTTTTATTAGCCTGGCTGCTTTTTAGCTTCTCTGTCAAAAGACTGTAAAATTCTGAGAACTCGTTCAGTTTTATTGATGGTGGGCAGGAATATCAGTAACTTTAACTCATGAACTTCGCTAAAACGATTTAATCACACTACCGACTTTATAATGACCTCACATGTTATGGTATTTTTTAATTTCCTATGGCATCACTATCACATTTGTCTGATATCACCACAGGGATGTATTGCTTTGGTGTGAATTCCTCCACAGTCGTTCGTTTTAGCTCAGCTCTCGCTCCCATGTGTCACGACGGCCTGTGCACATCTATTAAAAATGCGTCCAATGAGGACAATTTTCCGCTAATGCGGTCTTTTAAAAAATGGAATTACACAGGTGATAAACTCAGTGAACTCCCACCCTTGCTGTTTATGAGCTTATGAGATGTGGATGTGTCCAGAGTAAATGTGTCGAAGCTGAAACATTAGCTAAACTTTTTTCACAGGCTACAAACTAATTTTCACTTGTCCTCTTCTGCACCGCACTTTAGTGGTACTTATGGAGTGCAGCTTCAAGATGTCATTGTAAAGTAAGAATTTGTGATTTTAAAGTTGACAAAGAGTTCCCTTTTTTTCTAGTTAGGGGAATGATGGCTTGATTGACAGAGAAACACTTGAAGGGCAATACAAAGATAGCTAGCTGGGACGGCTGGAGAGAGCGAGAGTTGTGCTTGCTAATTAAAAGAGAAGCAGCTGTCTTTCTTTCAGTTTCTGTTATTCCCTTGTTCCTGGGAGTATTAATGTTTTATTCAGAAGAAACATAACTACAGATGAAATTAATAAAATCAGGCTCTGCCTTTCCCTTGCTATCTCTTGGGGGGGTGGGAAATTCAAACGCTCGTTTCTCCCGGCTTTGAAAGTGCAAACTCAAAGTGCTCCGTGTACTGTAGTTTTCATTTCTTCATTTCCTGCATATTAAGTTCCTTTTCCCCTTTTGTTTCAAAGTGCATTGCCCTCAAAATAAAGATCAATTTTTCAGTGCAAGAGCAGTGTTTTCCACACTAGCAGAGTGATTTACTGTAGTTACTGCATTATTTTCACGGGCTGTGTTGTGTTGTGCGTACAAAATCTTTGTATCACAAATAACAGACTGTGGAGCTTTTAGTCCTGTTTATGCAAGTCTACATGAGATAGAGGGTAAGTGTGATTATATTTCAGCATGCTGTGTCTGTGCAGACGTATTAAGCATGTTCTTGCACTTTTGCGAGTGTGTATGTGTGCATATGAATGTGTTTCATTTGACTATACATCCAGGCTCTTTGAGTATTTGCCTGTCTGATCACCTCATGTGAGTCTAAGAAGGGAAGCCATGCGCGACTAACACGCACTTCAGAGTTGAACTAATTGTGTCATTTTTAACATGAATCTGTGCTTGCCCACATTTTATTCACTCTCTTTCCTCTCCTTTTCCCCTGAGCCACACAATGAATGCAGAGTGTAGCAGGCCCTTGCATCCATCCAACTCTGGAGGAATTTTCAATGCTCCACGCAGGTGCATCATTTATTTCTCTTCCCCGCCCCAATGCTGGTATTTAGATATGTGTGTATGTGCATTAAACCTACCTTTGTGGGGACCAAATAACCTCACTTAATAAGATTAGGTGAAACAGCTAGTTTTTGCTGTCAGTGCTTATTGAGGCCAAGTTAATTGTGAGATATTTCTAAAGGTATAGTTGAGTGCTCAGGTTGTTACTCAGGTTATGGTTAAAGTTAAGTTTGGCATTCAGGTTTGGTGTGTGGGTTTTGCCTTTGTGCTCGCTAATACGGTTCTGCAGCGCAAGTTTTGTGTTATGGTTTTTGAAAGGCAGAACCGCTCACAGTTTTGCATGTTTTAGGTCATTAGGTAAAAAAAAAAAAAAATCACATACTAGAGTCTGTCAGTATTCAAAAGCATAACAGAAGTTTTCAGATTAGTTTCCTGCTTTTGTAAGATTCAAGGAAGCCGGGATGTGTGCCATTTGCTGTCAACTCACAATACACTGTCAGTGGTGGAAAATAAGGACAAGCAAACAATACGCCGTTGAAAAATGGATCCACAATATTGTAGTTTAGCTTCAAAAACAACACTAACATAGCAATAATTTTCCAAAAAACATGAATTAAATTTGAAACCCACTTCAGATTTCTGTGTTATTCTGTTTCTGTTTAAACAAGGTGATCTAGTGGAGTATGAAAGAGTTTAAAAGAATAATGTTTCTTTAAATTGCCCATGACTCGAATGTCTTCAACCACTAGCATATTTGTCAACAGCTATGTGTTTCACAGAATTAAAGCCAGCTGGTAAGAACATCGTGTTTACTCCTGTTACCAGTGAGTTAGGACGCAAGCAAACCTTGTCATTTTAGAAAATCAGAACTCTGTCGTGTTGTCAAGTTGAATGAAGAAGCACTCTTTTCCACTCCACCTACTTTTTCTCCACCTACTTTTTCCCTTGCCAACGCCACTGGCATTAGTTAAAATGAAGGTTGATGCCAGGTATATATGATGGTATTAGAAATTGTATAGACATGCAATTGTTTATGTGCCTGGAAGCTAATATCAGTGAAAATACAGTGACAGTAGGCAGCTAGAAAGGCTAGATTCCTGACTTTGGAACGTTTTACCTTATTTTGGGAGTGGACCACTGAGTATTTATTTAGACAGTAAAAAGGAAAAATATATAGCTGCGGGTGCACATTTTGTTTCCAGACACAGGGGGACATAACTGTCCAACTATTTCTTGGCAGTCACGGACACGTTTCAGTAATGCGTGTGTCATCTCCACACTCACTAATCCCATTCTAAAAACAGCAACTGACTAACCCTAATATCAGCTATAAACTCGCTCTTTTGCTTCTGCTGGGATCCTCTTTACTAAGATGCAACTGGTCAGTGGCAGTGGTTGTCTGCAGGGTTGTTTCTGACATTTCTCACTTAAAGTCTAATTTACAAAAAAACATCATTTACATGTATACAACAGGTACACTCATAGTTCACTTCAAAGATTCAGTGAAACAGCTTGGCTGTGTTGCATGTGTGCATCGTGATAAAATCCCACATTCATTTTCCCATCACTGTATTAAAAATGCACCCATAATGTTGGCAAGAAGGAGAAAAGGAGCAATAATAGAAGCCTTAGTGGGCACACTGTTTCGCTGTTGTTGAATCTAAGTACATTTGAGTGTTTGCAGCTATTGTTCACACTGCAGTAAGTACTGAGGCTTTTTTTAATGGCAGTCTCTGTTTCTTAGCCCTGTGATCTCTCACTCCACTCAGCCAAAGCCAGGGAACCTTAATGGACTTCCTACTACACAAATAATGAGATAAGTTAAGACATTACAAAGAACAAGACAGACATGTAAAAACAAAGAGAGAGTCGAGTACTCAGAGCTAATTCTGTGCAACTTCAATGCAGATTCTGGCATTTAAGTCGCACAGATGCAGAAACACGCTCGCCGGTGCACATGCACTCGCACACAGACACTGCTTACACATATTTTTACTTACCTAACAGCAAAGCACACACATGTGCACAATCACACATACACAAGCCAAGGCAGTGCTGTCTGGTTGATCAATAGTTTCCTGTGCTGGGAGGGGTGATGACTGCAGACAGCAGTCAAAGCCCTGAGGACCAGAGGGTGACACCCCTTATCAACTGAGCAAGGTGAAATGTCAAACACTGGATCTGGAGATCCCTCCCTCTCTCTGCACATCTCTTTCCCCCCCTCACATTCTCTCGTTTTCTGTGAGATGCTCTTGACTTCCCTCAGTTGCTCCCTCTGATTCTGATTGTCTTTGTGAACTTCTTTCTCTGGATCTCTTTTTCTCAGGTTTTCTCCAAATTTCTGGCTCGTTCTCTCGTTCACCTTACTCTGAATCCCCGTCTCTCACTCTCTTTTATCAGTCTCTCTCACTGCTACTCTCAATAAATCAGTTTTTAACCTTTTCTTCTAGCCTGAAATTATTATGGGATTCTGTTAATAGATTCCCTTCATGACATCTGTTTCTAATTGTTTTTCTTTTGCATCAACCTTTTGCACCATCCTACAAATGCGCTTACAAAATTTTCCACTTCCATTTCACTGTTACCTCACCAGCTTGTACACAATAACTGCACCACAGCAGAAAAGCCTATTGAGAGGAACACAGTCATAAATATGAATTTGAATATGGCAACAATGTTTGTGGGGGTGTTTCAGTTCTAATCTGGTTTACATGCACTCTGCATGTCTTACTCCCTGTCCATTTCCATGGCCCTGAGCTTAATAACAACACTGTAGGATTAGTGCAGGGTGACTTCACACAATAACAAAAAAGAGGGGGGAAAAAATGCCACTCTTGGATCCAAACGATGTAGGCAGCTTGAATACAGACACATAATTGTGTGTCAGTGAGGGATATTATATATTTTTCAAACTCAAAATCATTTGAATTTAATGTAGTAGTAGATAATATGATAGAAGTTTTAAAAGAAGCAAACGACCATTAAAAAACATGTTAGTGTCCTCCCTTTCCCCCCCTGTGATTGGTAAACATTCCTCAGTATCTCACCACCACAAACACATCTTCCTGTTCTGACCACTGAACAACATTTGGTTTTAATTCCTCATCTGGCAAAAGGATTATCATCCTCAGATTGGATTTATGATCTCAGTGCTCAGGCAGGTTTACGCAGCAACCATATGTAGAATCATCATTAGAGCTATAATCCCCAGCAGTGCACTCACAGACAAAAACACCCCCTCCACAGTTAAATGCCCCACCATTTATAATGATTGGCAGTTAGTGACTCTGGACTCCTGTATGTTTTCCCTCAGTCAAGGCAAATTCCCATGTTTGCTGTACGGATGGTGTGAAACATAAAAACAATGAGATAAGCAGGGGTGGAAAAAATAATATCCAGATGTTTGTTGTTGGAAGAGATAAAATGGAAAGGGGGTAAGATTATTTTCTTTATGTTATTTTTTATTTTTAGTTTATTATCATTCCCTCAATCTCTCACACATCTATTTAGCCTCATTCGCTCCAAAAGCCCCAATTTTTGAGCAACTCTGAGGCCCTGTCATGTCTCGAGCTAGGTCAAAGTACCTGAATGCCTCCAGAGATAATTTCAAGGTGGCATAAAATTGTGTGACAAACGACCCAACACACACAGGATTTCTATGCTCGTGAAAGTGTTTATTTTGCTTAACAGCAGTTTCTTCTGTGTTTCGGCACAGGTTACTCTGGGAGCAGTCACTTCCCTAGCTGCTCCACTCACATTCCTCCTCCTCTGTCTCCGTCGTCACTGTTTATAGAGGAGAGAGAGTCATTAGTCCCAGCACACACACCTGTCTCCTCAGCCACCTCGACACCGTCCTGAGAGCTCACCGCCCCTCCACTGCAGCAGGCCAGAGACCACACCCCTGCCACAAATTGATTTCACCTCATGCATGTGGTAGTCTGCTTTGTTTTCCCTTGTTATTGTGCTATCCACATATAGCTGATTTGGCATAATATTATTATTATTACTCATTCTGCTAGTATCTATCATTCCAACTAAGAGAACTGATTTGACCTCAGTGTGTTAAGTATTAACTTTCAGCTTTTTTACCTGAATGTGGGTCAGCATTGTTAAGCTACAGAGGTGTGTGACATCATTTGGAGGTCACAAATTAAGTGTAATAGCCGATGATAACATCATAACTGTAATAATCTTTCAAGTGAACTTCGGTCTCCAGCAATACATCTGCGGACTGTGAAACAGTTGAGGTGAACAGCTGCCATAAAAAGCAAGTATATATTCCTTCCTATAGTATCTGATGAGCATTTACTGAGATTTTGCACAGTTAATTATAGAAATCAGTTGGTAGCTCACTGCACCAATTGCCAGATTATATTGTTGAGCAAACCTGTCACCTGTAAATTTGTTTTCTAAATGATCCAGTTGTTTTCGCAGTCTTGTTTCAGTGTCAGCATACACCCAGGCTATGAATAGCTCTTTTTGAATGAAGCACACATTATTCTTGGCTTGAGTGGGCGGCAGGTGCACAAAGCCCATATCTGTCACACCAGAGAGTGATGTTTACATCCGCACACTTGTCTGTGATTAAGACTAGGGAACCAAAGCACTTGGTAGAGGTCAGGATAAGACTGCAGTATAAACATGTTATATCTCAAATAACTGCAAAGCTTTTCTCAATTATATTTGAATGTAATCCTAACCACAAAACAATCTATGTGCTTTATTCACAATTTTACTTAATCATTACTAATTATTAAACTCTGGCCCTCTTACATAGTGCTTCTTTTTCTTTCAATGGCAGATGGCCGCCCCTCCCTGAGCCTGGTTGTGCCAGAGGTTTCTTCCTCTTAAAAGGGAGTTTTTCCTTCCCACTGTCGCCAAGTGCTTGCTCATAGGGGCTTATCTGATTGTTGGGTTTTACCTTACAATATGAAGCATTGAGGCAAATATTGATGTGATTGGGTGCTATATAAATAAAATTGATCTGAATTAAATATATATATTTGATTAATAAGTGGTCACTTGAACTGTATAGGCAGTCAAAGGTCATGTATTTTCAGATGTTTCCAGCATCAGGCTATTTTTAAGTTGTTTATTGTGTTAATTACAATTAATATTTCTTCATTTCCTCGCGATTAAATAGTTTGTTTGGGGGGTTTTTTGTGTTTGTTTTTTTGTGTGAACATTAATTGGAAACTGATTAGTGGTGAAAAGCATTTTTATAAAAATCTGAACATCTACATATCAGAAGAAGTAAAAGAACATATGTTGATTATCATAAGACAATTAAACACTGTTTTCTCACCTGTCTCATCCCCTCATCAATACCTTCTGACTGGAGGGGATTAAATCAATGCAAGATCAAGACTTTTACCTGAATATTACTGCCCAGCTTGTTTCAAGGAAAGAACACCTGTTCCTAATCTTCCATGCAGTGAGTTCACATTACCGATTCATACTCCTCGTCATCCTTCCTGATAAGTCATCATCAA
>VVHJ01018801.1:3158-18869 GCA_015107715.1 Tylochromis polylepis
TAAAAAGATGGATCCATCCATCTTGGAAATCCCACGATCCTTCCCTGCACGTGTAACCTCTGCCCGCCTACATTCACCAGTGCAGTATTTGGTTCAGAGATCTGAAGAATTTGATAAAATAGACTTTTAAGACTAATTTGGCACTTTTCTCAACAAATGGAAATTGAAGAAGGACCCACCACAGACCTCAGAGTCTCATTCAACAAACCAATATTTATATATTTTTATATTTATATATATATATATATATACTTGTATATATAGTTTCTTTTGTTGCTGTGTGATCTGTAAGTCGCACAGCATGCCTTCATTTCAGTATTAATACTACAGAGCAGCGATAAAATCTCAAGCGTTTGGGCAGAGTGCTTTCTTTCCCCCTCACACTCAAGCACAAAAGGACGTAACAGCTTTACATTTCTGCCTTCAAGCTGATCTTTTCATCCATGAATGCGTACACACGCGCTCAGTGTTTCGAGACTGCACGCAGCTTGTTAGCGCTGACCCTGTGACCTTTAAGAGTTAAGCAACTGAAGCCTTCAGAAGCATGGTTTTTTTAAAAAAAATCCCCCTATAACCATGTTAAAACTTTTCAAACAACACCAGCTACAGGTGATGCAACTTGAATTACTCAGTCTTTTTTGGTCATTTTGTGTGAATCAGAGGGGTGCTTCTTTTTACACGATGAAACAGGTGACATTTAACAGTTACACATAAAGAAGCCCATTTCTAACCCTCTGAGGTCCAACTCATCTTAGTTGCTGATCTTAACCCTAACCCTATATATAAAGAAAAGCAAAACTGTCAGTTGCCAAAACTTGGAAGAACAATTGATCCAGATGGCTGCCCCTCCCTCAGCCTGGTTCTGGCAGAAGTCTTCCTGTTAAAAGGGAGTTTTTACTTCCCGCTGTCGTCAAGTGCTTGCTCATAAGCGGTTGTCTGATTGTTGGGGTTTTCTCTGTATTATTCTAGTGTCTTTATCTTACAGTATAAAGCACCTTGAGAAAACTGTTGTGATTTGGTGTTACATAAATAAAATTAAATTGAATTGAAATAATAGAAGCAAACATGCTGTTAATCTTTTCTTGAATTCAAGAAATTTCATGGCCTGAACAGTGAAACCGTTCATACAGGAGGATTTTTTTTTTCCCCTCACAAAGGGTCTGAAGGCTTCTTATGATTCACAGCTAGTCATTGTTGTTGATGTTCAATATGTGTTTAAGTACTAAAAGGTCTCCCTGGTACGTATCTCCTGCTTTTTCTTGCCCAGCAAGAGTTAATCGTTGCTTTGATACTGCAAACGTTAACTTTTCAAAACCAGAACTCAGAACTCATTGGAAACATCCGGCTCTCCTCAGCAGGAGCCTTCAGCCTTCGTGACTCCTCCTCTGGCAGTCAAATCACACTCTCGCTCTCAAAACAAAACAAAACAAAAAAATTATTTTCGTGTCATACATTCTAAACTGTAAACAAACCAATACAAAAGATGGATCAGAAACCAGAGGAGTCTGCCAGTTGTGAAAATAACATCGCAGTTCGGTTGTAAAATAAGTTACAAAAACAAAAGAAAAAACCCCCCATTGAAATAGAAATCTTTGCGTACAGTACTAAAAATCCTAAACTAGACCTTTCGAACTTAAGAACCACATGTTATGTCTATAAATATCTTTACAAATATACACGTTAATTACTCAAATAAACCTTTTCTGATTAAGTGTTTTACACGTTCATGACAGTGTCTTCTAGATTGCAAAAGTTTCCAATCCTAAAACAATATCTTTAAAAAAAATGTCATTTTTTGTCTTTTACGTACATGGCTGTGGACAGCAATATGATACATATTTGCATTTATATATTTACAATAAATCACTCTGTAGATACATTTTTTTAAAAAACCCTCATAACCTCACTGTTCTTATTACTGAATGGCCCTGAAGCTTTGCCTCATATTTGATGAGGAAAATTTGTGCCATGATTATCACGTTACTTTTTTTTTTTTTACCCAGGAAGCTAAAATGTGGATGATGGCACACACATTCACGAGGAAACGCTCATGTGATCCTCTCTGATGCTGAACATCTTCTAGTTATTCTGCGGAAGAACAAATCCCATCATCGAGTTCATGCTGGCTTTGCTGGTATCTCGTTCGTTGATTTTCTTTCAGATCGCTTTATTGCGATAAAAAGGGCTCCGTGTAGTAAAAAAAACAAACGAAGAAAGAAAAAAAAAAAAAATCGGAGGACCCCCACCCACTGGATCACCAACAAGTCACTCATCAATGCCCTTCATTTCCTCCTCCTAAATCCTTTCTTATTCAGTCTCAGGAGGTTTAATCCCAGTAGGCACGGAATGGTTTCACCCCACAGATTGTCCGTAACAAAAGACTGGCCCGAGTACAAAAATATAATTTCATTTCTGAGAAGAAGAACACAAACATGGTTCAACGGCAAGAAAAAAAAATCCTTCAATGTTTAAAGAGGTTCTTGGGGATGAGGAGCAAAAGAAAACACGAAACAGAGCTTTGTCCGAGAGTTTAAGACGAATCAAGAAGAGCTGAAGCACTGTGGAAGTATTGCATGCTGAGTTTTCTTTTTTTTCTTTATTTCCCCTCTCCGTATCTTGAGGTGCTTGAGTCAGTGAGAGGTGATATTTCTGTCACAAACTGTGAGAAGAGGTTAATGTCCGACCTCCTCCGGCACAAGTTTTATGTCCTAATCACCCCGTTACTGGGAAGCTGTTTGGGAAGACAGGGCTCGTCAGGCAGCGGGTCGTGGGCGAACACGGAGTCGTCCCCTGAGGAGCAGGTGCTGTTGGAGTCCTGACAGGTGGGCGAGTACTGCTCGAAGGGCACCGACAGGTCCAGGTACTCCTGTCAGAGGAGAGGTCAGAGGTTAGACTCTGGTGTCACAGTCAAACTTTTCCACTTTTTGGTGCTCAGATGATTGGAAAAAAGTTTAGCGTATTATTCCAGGTCTTCAGAATGTGAAATACTTTAGAATTGTTGTATAGTTGTATTTTTGTGTCTCTGTTCCCTATGTTATCTGATCTTTGATGTGAATGCTGCTTTACATTGTTCGGGCAAATCCAAGAGAGCAGACCGCCTTCGAACTACATTTGCCCAAAACTCTTTGTTTTCAACTTCACTCGCATACGACTGTAAAAATACACCCAAACATCTGAAGAATCTCTCATAGCGACTCTTTAGCAGTGTTTTTATGGTTGGGTGAAGCAATAAGCTGCGTGTCCTTTTATTTCTGGTGCTTCCGTGTTGTGTACGAACTGCAGCTTTGCAGGGAGACTTACATCTGTGGAGGTCATTGATAAAATCCGGTCGTGATCTTCTACCAGCTGTCTGAAGGTCGGCCTCTGTGATGGCACAGCATGCCAACACTCCCTCATGATCATGTACCTGGAATCCCAACAGCGAGGCTTTTAGTCACACTGCATCTGATTCACTACATTCTCTGATGTGAGATGAAACAGTGTATGTATGACAGATAAACAGAATATTACTGAGTAACATAATAGGGCCTCTTAAAAAAAAAATCAGAGCACTGATGTGATCTGCTGTTGTTTGGCTCATCTGGACAGCCTCCTGTAAACAAAGGTAACACACCTATGCTTATACAGACACCTACAGTTCATGGGTGCAGTTGGCAGGCTTGTCCATTCGATGTCCTTCCTTCAGCAGTTTAAAGAGTTCTTCCACTGGGATCCCTGGGTACGGCGAGCCTCCCAAGGTGAAGATCTCCCACAGCAATACTCCATAAGACCACCTAAACAGCAGAGCAAACACACGAGGAATATAGATCAGAGGTCATAGCGACGCCGCGGTCTAAGGCAGTCATAGTTCACACAGATGTGCTCTGTCCACCAGTTGATCTGTTTGAGGGACAAATTGATCTTGACTAATGTCAACTGCACTCAATTTGAAAAAAATCCATTTGAAATTCTTATTGTTTCAGACAGCTGGTCAATATTTGTAAACAGAAAAAAAATTCGACTTCTCTTGCCACAAAGCAAGAAATAAGACAAGTAAACAAAAGAAGGAGATGTAATCATCAATTTGTTGTTTTGATGGCTCAGGAAAAAAAAAACAACAACACAAAAAAGGAAGCGTGCACAAAAATCTTGTGGCAAATAAGCAACTATTAACTATGGACGCAGATAATGATGTCTCCACAACACCAACACAGGCCTGACCTGAAGGAAGAAGCAGAGATAAATGGAGAATGCTTATTATACAGCATCTACTGTTAAAGCACAGCTGCTATCTAAACCAAGCCATCATCGCTCTTTCTTTCTCTCTTGGTGGCAGCAGTTCCAATGAACCCCTGCATTATTTCTTAATGGCTAAAAAATGAGGGACAGTAATCATATAATGGGCAGTCTATTAACTCAGCATACTATTGTTTGGCTATTCGTCCAGTGAATCAGAATGAGACCCCTCCTCCTATTGCAGCTCTCGGTAGGTCTAATCTAATTATCCACACTCTGGTCCAGAGGGTGAAAAAATGAAAAAAAAACGGCCGCTACACTGGCTTAGCGGGCTGGTCCTAAATCCAAATACGGCGCATGCCTGAGAGAGACAGAGAGAGAGTCGGATGAAAACCTGAGAGACGACTGTGGTGAAAGAGAGACAATATTCAAAGAGAAAGAAACATGTCAACAAATCAGGTGTTCAGGGTCAGAGCAGGATAGTCGGAATCAGAAGGAAGAGCAGAAAAGAGAGCCACAGACTCAGGCTGCTTATTTATTGACAGTTGCTCGGGATGAATATTCACAGGCTATTAGGTGGCTAACAGGAGAAGTCAATGAAGACGTAAACACTTCATTTGGGCACCTGCAGCAACGGGAACTGACAGTCTCAGAATGTCAATGAAAGCATCACCGATGTCTGATTTTGTGAGATTTAGAAGGATAATCATGTTGGGGAGGAATGAAAAATACCGGTTCCTCAGAGGCAAATATAATCCTGCATTTGGCGTGCTGGTAAATGATAGCTGCGGCAATATCTATCAACTTCATTCAGCCCTGTTGGGCGCTGAAAAGCCACTAAAAGTACATGTGTGAACAGACGAAGAGGAACAACGTTGCCTTAGTAGCAAAAAGGCCATACTACTACTACTAATTTCGTTAGTGGGGAACTCATCATTTGCTTGGATTTTCTCTTTACCAATCATACCAAACCTGTTACTGACAATCTGGCAGAACTGCATGTGCTAGGTGGTTGGAGACGAGAGTTAATGAAAAGTCAGCCACAACTTTATTGGGTTTATTTGTTGCCCAAGCATTGCTTCTTGCTGTTTTCATATTCAGCACCGGCTCTCTTCGTGACTTATATGGAAAAACAACATCATCTGTTTCTGGGGCTAATAATAGACTCTGACGAATGGTATCCATCTGTGATTTCAGTCCCGTAGACACTTTTAATAAAGAATATCTGCACATGATACCAATCAAGACACCATTGATCTTGCATTCTTTCAGCAGACATTAATAAATGTTAGCCACTCATAAACAGCGGCATGAGTAAAATTAAGAAAGTGAAGGCTGTCAGAATATGCCAGCGTTGCCATATAATGACCGAGTTTGTTAAAGAAGTTTTGAGTAATACTGCTATGTGCTAACACTTATGTGTGTGTGTGTGTGTGTGTATATAGATAAGTGCGAAATTATTCGCCTATGAAATTTAAAGGTTTTTCCCATGTGCCTTTTTAACAGAGCACTAGAATTTAAATATAGTATTTCTAAACATACTACTTTAGAAAGTATAAATGATTTCTATTTGCACACAATAACATCATTATTTCAGAAAATAAAAATGACCAGGGTCAATGAAGAACTGACCATTTTATTGAGCCATAGCACAAACCGCTGCTGGGATGTGCTTTAACTCTGTGATGCTCAACACTTGTAAAATCAAGTTAAAGCTGAGGTTTATCTTTCTATTTATATACAGTATAGAAACTTCAGCAAGGCTTTTTAGCTGTCACTGTGAAAGCATCGTGCCAAAAAAAAAAAGAAAGAAATCAGTTTAGAGGAGGTGGACATGCAAAGTTATCAGAGGGTTTCCAAGTGTCAAGAACTGGAGTGAGAAGAAACTCAAAGAGAGCCACAGAGTACAGAACAAGCCTGGCAGAGGTAGGGAGCAGAAGATTTCAAAGACGCTGAAGAGAAAACTAGTGAGAGAAGTGTCAAATAACCCCAGAACATCTGCCAAGACATGAGTGAATGCTGGGAATTGTAGTCTCAAAGAAGACAATCGCTAGAACTCTGCACAGGAATGGACTGCGAGGTTATAGACCAAGAAAAACTGCACTTCTGCAGAAGAGACACCTTCAAGCCAGACTGAAGTATGCTAAGGATGCCCTAGAGAAAGATTCTGCATGCTGGAAAAAACATCCTTTGGTCAGATGAGACAAAAATAGAGCTATCTGACACTATTAGACACTGCTTATGTTTGGAGGAAGAAGGGAGAGGCGAACAACCCTAAGAACACCGTCCTCACAGTGAAACACGGTGGTGGAAGTATCATGTTCATGGCAGAAGGAATCATGAAGGAAGGATATGTGAAGATTTTGAAAGGAAACCTTAAACAGCTGGCAGCAAAACCAGGTCCGGGTTGTCGCGTGGTCTTCCAATACAGTGACACAAGTCACTCAGGAGTGTCCAAGTTCTGGTGAAGACTAAAGTGAGCGTGAACTCCAGAAGTCTCCAGTGAGCGTCACTGACTGGCCTGCACAAAGCCCTGACGTGACTCCCACTAAAAATCTGTGGGGTGAACTGAAGACCAAGGTCCATGCAGGAAGCACATCACATTTGGAGGAGCTTGAGAGATTCACAAAAGAAGAATGGGCTGGGATTGCTCAGGAGAATACATACAATTGAGTATTAGCATCATGGGGGCTAATAATTTTGATCCAAAACAAGCCTAGGTTTTTGGAAAAGCTGTGCTAAAAATTCCTCTGTTTAAAAATTACATTTTCATAGGGGAACTTATAATTGTATCCTCATCTGTAGATACAGACATTGCTTTAATGAAAAGAATGGCATCTACCATATATGTGAATATATCTTTGCCCAAAGCCTACCAGCATTAAATTTACTATTCTGCTGGACATTAATTAGTTTATTTAGTTACAGGTAAGTTTCTTTCCCTTTAAAATTATTTCTGCAAACGTGTCAGTGCCAAAAGCTTTAGTCTTAATCATACCTGCTTTTACAACCCAGCTGCTTTTGGCCCACACCTTCCCCACCTTCCCTGCTTTTAATGGGTTAGTGCGTCACTGTGAAGGTGCAGTGAGATTTCTCCGCTGCAGCTTTTATAGGCTGACACCTCTGAAGCTGTCCAAAATAAAATCCTCACCTCCACGACATTGGCAGCGGTCGCAGCGCTGGCTGAGCCTCTATCTGCACTAAATAACTCTGCTGTTTGAAGTCAAAAAGAGAACTGGTGATGTTAATGACGACTTACACGTTTTCTTGAAAAAAGAAAAATGTGCGAAAGGACAAAAATCCTATAAAAATGGCTCCCAAATGTTGCCACTATGTTTTCTGCCTTTACAGCTGTAAATGAGCCAGGAGGTTTTCAACAGGCATGAATCTGACAGCAAAAACTGAGATGTCTGACATACTGCATGCAATATTACGTTCATGCATCCACTGTTTTTTCACTGTTTTAATTGATTCGCCATCATATTTCCTAAAAAAAAGAAAGAAAAAAAAGGGGAAAAAGAAAGAAATTGCGAGTCAAAAGTCAAGGTCCCCCAGGGTCTGTGAGAGTAAACTGGCTTCAGAGTGACTACTGTATAAAAGGAGGAGGAGGAGGTTTGGCGGGAGGATTGACTGTGTAATCCAGACCTGCTGAAATAACAGAGAAGCCTGATTCTCTTCTCAGCCTGTTCCCAGTCTAGTGTAATCACACGGCGAGCCAGTGTTGACAGGGGCCTGTGTTTGGCTTGGATGGCTGTGCTGGGGACACGGCGTCTGGCTGTAGCCGATGGGGCTTGGGGGTTGAGAAGACGTTTCGGGGTGGGGGGGTGGTAAGTTACAGCTACTGCAAGGCAGGCTGCCTCGCCTGTCTTCTCTTGATCGTGGCCAACACAGAAGAAATCAGAGGTTGTGAAAAAAAAAAAGAAGGTGCGACTGTCTCTGCTGCCCAGATTCCTTTTGACCTGCTGTGGGGAAAGTGCCCTGAGGGAACACCTTGTGATAAATCCACTGACCCTCTTTATCTCCTCCTGCTCTGGGGCAGGTTGGATTTTCACTGATAAAACAACACTAAGATGTTGGGACTCCGTTGTGTTCCTATCTCTCTCTGATGTCGTTGTAGAGAGATTAAAAGAACAAATGCAGCGAGGAATGTGCAGCCGCTAATACGCGAGAAGCTCGGGGGTTATCGGCTGAACGTGGCCGATGGTGAACCGCAGATATTTGGAAAGGGAATGTTATGATTCCATGTTCGCACATGGCTGACGCTAACACGCTCAGTCACGATATTTCAACACCCGGATTCCGCCGGTGCGCTCGCTTACACGCGACTGGGCAGTTGGTATGTGACGGTTAGTTTGTGCAAACTCACACATCGCTCTGGTGCGTGTAGACCCGGTCGAAGAGAGCCTCTGGAGCCATCCATTTCACGGGGAGACGACCCTGAAACAAAAGAGACAGAAACGCTTCGGTCAGCAGAAGCACTCTGTACAGAGCTGACAACCAAACACTCACACACAAAGTTCAGCCTAGCCGTGCTGCCAGCACAGCTTGGACTTCAGCTAGCTTCACGTTAGGGAACAGAAATCTGACGACCATTATGGTGCTTCATTCGCAGCAACGCCTATGCTCGAAAACGCATTCATATCAACATTAAGGAATCGGCTGGTCATAATTTTCATTATCTGTATATGCACTTTTCAATTTGCTCAATCTGCTCAATTCTACTTTTGTACTGCGACCCGACCGTGACACTGAAAGAAAAGACTTTCACCCATATGTAATACTCTGCTGCTGTATTCAGTACCATCCCCTTGTATGGCTTCAAACACATAATATTTTCCCAAAAGAGAGCACTGATGGAATGAGCCTCACGTTTGTGGTCTTTTTGTAGTAGTCTATATTGTGCACGTCTCTGGCGAGGCCGAAGTCGGCGATCTTCATAACGTTGTCCTCCGTCACAAGGACGTTTCTGGCTGCCAGGTCTCTGTGGATGCACTGAGGGAAGAAGAACAAACGCATCAAACACACGGTGCATTGCACTTGCACATACACGCAAATATACTGAAACACCGATGTAAGGTGACAAGTTTTACTTTGCACTATGAAACGCACAAACTTCACTTTAAAAGCCTCAAATTTGGTTTAAAGTTACAATTTTAATAATCTTTACAATTTTATTTCACTAATCTAATTATCTTTCAATATCACAAATGCTAAATTAATTAACACATTGCTGTAATGGACTTGATTACTTCCTGTTAAAAGGGAGTTTTTCCTTCTCACTGTCACCAAGCGCTTGCTCATAGGGGGTTGTCTGATTGTTGGGGTTTTCTCTCCAACATTTTTACCTTACAAAATAAAGCACCTGGTGGTAATAGCTGTTGTGATTTGGTGCTATATAAATAAAACTCAACTGAATTGTTTGCAGTCTAAAAATGTTTCCTTTTTTCTCACAATGCTTAGAAGTTAAGTGCAGGGCAAAGCATCCTTTTATATGATAAATGAGTTAAAGTGAAGCAATGTGGCTAACCTTCTGTGAAGCAAGATACTCCATGCCTCGGGCAACCTGGTAGGCACAGGACACTAGGTCTTTGAATGTGAGCTGCTCATCGGGGATTTTGCACGTGTCGAAGGAGTAGTCCATGCCCGGTGGCCGTCGTGCACGCAGGTACTCCCTCAGGTTGCCTTTGGAGGCATATTCCACCAGGACATACAGAGGACCTGCATGGGACACAGAGAACAAATATGACTTTCATGACAATGCTTAAGTCCTGCATTAATTCTCTTGTTTACTGCACTCTGCACTCACCATCCTGCGTGCAGGCTCCGAGCAGGTTGATGATGTTTTTGTGTTTCCCAATCATCTTCATCATCTCCATTTCTGACACCAAGTCTGATAAATCTTTATCTGTGGCGTCATCTGAGATAGGAAAAAGAACAGTGGTGCAATGGAGCATTTGTACTGACTGGAGCTTCATTTGTAAAGAAAAAAAAAAGGTATGAAGAGACTAAAGGCAAAAATACGAACTGAAGCAATCAAACCAACACAAATCCAGTGCATAAGACAAACAGAACAACAGCGAGCATGGTAACACTGTCACTGCCAAGGTCATGTATTCATTCCTGGAAGGCAGCCACAGTGATTACTTACCTTTCAACATTTTCACAGCAACAGTGAGCGACTTGTTGGGCTTCTCTTTGTCGATGCCAACAGCCTCAGCCATAACCACCTGACCGAAGCAGCCCTCTCCCAGAGGTTTACCCAGAGTTAGCCTGAAACAAATGTCCAGATTTTAGACTTGGAGTTCAGTGCGGGTTTTTTTTTTTCTTCACACTTTTGAATGATACTGTACACTCAAAAGACTTTAAGTAATTTGATTACATGTAATTTTGTCACATAAGCACAATGTAAAATGTGAAATGTAATAGAATCTGATCAAGAGAAATTTAGTCGATTGATATTCATTCAGTTTATAGCCAGCATTTTTTCCTTAATGATTTGAATAATGTTTTTTGGAGCATGTGCTGCAGTGTGCTTTTTTCCTCACCGTGTCCGAGGAAACTCCCATTTGGGGTCAGACGGCAGCTCCAGCTCCGAGACATTGGCGAGCATCGGCCCGTCGCTGGACGACAGGCGGGCGATCCTGACCAGCGGTGTGTTTGAGTTCATGGAGGAGTTGGAATCCAAGGACACCTGCTTGGGTACAAAAGAACAAACTGTTATAGTCTCTGAAAAAGAGTTTGGTGATGGGCATTCAAATAAAGAAGACAGAGGGAAAAGAGAAATCTAACAGTGATCTTTGACCAAATATTTTTTTAACTAAATAATAAATAAATAATTCCTTTTTCACTTCTACTTTTTTCGTCTTTAGTCCTGGCTCCCGCCTTAAAGACAATAAAGTCACAGCCAGATCAATTTGTCTCTTTATTATTTATTCAAAAAGTCCTAATGTTTTTCATGTTTTGGAAAATGAAACAGCCCCTGAAACATAAAATATATTCAAAAGAAATTCTTCATTGTAAAATACTGAAAATCTTGACACTTTTTTTTGTGTGTGAAAAAAATCCCCCAAAACTGACAAAAATGCTTCCAATCCAACATCCAGTCAAATTTAAAACAGTTTTGAAGTTTAAAGAACAACATTCAGTGACTTAAGATAAAACCCTTTTTGGGAAACATCACACATCTCGGGACCAGACCAATGTCAGAGCTCTTTCAGCGGCGCTAAAAAAAAGAAAAAAAAGTGTGTCAGTGACTTTTATAAACAGCAGGCCTGTGGCTGTGCACAGGAGGAAGCGAGAGGTAACAAAGATGAATGAAGGAGGATGCAGAGGTGGGCGAGTGAGTGGCGAGGTGGGGTGGACATCTCTATCCATCAACAAGCTCCATTTCTGGATCCACGGTCATTCCACTGAGCCCTTGGGTTCGGCACCCTCCCACTATTTATCTGACTGCTGGGGGGAAAACTGATGGCTCGGGCCTGCTTTTTGATAGATCTGTTTATGTCAGGGTCTGCCAGCTCAGACCCTTCAGGTGGGGTCCTGAAACAAACATGTCCACTCACCAGACTTCTTGACTGGAGGAAAATGAGAAAAAGGGCCCTGACCACAATTTCAGAGGCATGAAAAGTAATATCTGATAGAACATGCCAGGAGCTTTACAGGAGATTTACTCAGAGTTATGAAAAAGAAAGGAGAGAACAGGGAGATTAGCTTTACAAAAACGAAGCAAAGATTATAGAAAAATGCAATAAGAACTTTCCCTGCACTACCTTATAAGACCATTTATATGAGCCGCACAAGTAGAAGTGATTTAGAGGCTACAATTAGAAAATGTTTCAATAGATGAGGTTTCTACTTGATATAACCTAACAATACTTCTTTATGTAGCAAAAAAACAAAAAAACCCAGACTGTATAACAGCCTTTACAGCTGAAACCTTATCGTGGTTTTAAAAGGCTGTTTGTTTTCCAAGAGCTGCATTATGGCTTTCAAATAATATTTTCTTTTCTAAAAATGCATCGTTTCCATTTTAAGAAGCGCAACCCTTTAATTATGGAGTCGGAAAGCTGGACAGCACAAAACACACACACATACACACACAGTGGCTACGTCCTGCACACAGTGGCAGTCGAGCAGGGTGGGGCCGAAGGTATAATCACAAACTCGTCTACATGTTAGCCATTTAGACAATCTTGGCATTCAGAGACAAATGGCAAGATGCACATCCCTGCCTGGATTATAATTACTGTAAGAGACCAAAAGTAATGAGCCAAAGGCTCACAGGGATTAGTGTGAATGCTCTAAATAATCTGTTTCTGACTGTCTTGTTTTGTTCTTGGCTCTCTGTGATGTCATTCAAAGTGGCTATCCTTAATATGCTCAACCCAGACTCACAGCTCTGGCTCTGAGCACAGAAGCCTATTTGTCCCAGCTCTTGTTCGACCTTCTCTTTAGAGAAAAGGCTGAAGGCGAAAAAGCTCGTTTCAGATGGAAGACGAACTACGGCAAGTAGGATAAATAAGGATTTCTTGAACTGTGATTCATGCAAAACTAGAGTCCAACAAAAATAACTTGGACTTGTAAAAGAGCGTACTAGTTCCCTTTTAACCCTGTACTGCCAAGTATATCATATCTGATATCTGAATTTTTGAGGCGTCAACAATCATCAGTGTGATTTCATAACCCTACCCCTAACTCCTAACATGATTTTGGTTGTTTAAGATAAACAAACTGTGAGCAATAATTTGCACAAAATGCCATTTGCAGCAAAAATGACACAAATGAAAACTCATGATTTAAGCACTCAGCTTGATTTAACCTAAAAACTGAAAGTCCCCTTCATATAATCAGTTAAAAGTTAGCATTAGAACTGCTTACAATAAAGCCTGATGAAATAAAATTGGCCTATATTAGCTATTTGATGATATATAAGTATCAGCATTTATAATGGCATGTAAATGATAATTAAAAAAGGTAAAGAAGAGACAAAGAAAACACGCTTTAACCATTATATCAGTGCTGGCGTTGTATAGTTTGTCCACAAGAGGGCGCTCTGCAACTGATGACATCACAAGTGTTTGAAACTTCACAAACCAACAACAATCAAAGTCACGCAGAGCGTAAACTGGTGACGACGACGACTCGTGATCCGATCCGCGACTGATCTTAGGAAGTGATCCGCCACTAAATAACTGCACATAACAAATGTTAGGGAAATGTTTTTTTCGTGCGTCTGAACTCTTACCCCCTAAAGATGACATCTGACGGCGTCCCCCGTACGGATAATGACAAGTTTTTAGCACCACAGTATAGATCAATAAGGACGTGGTTTGATGACCATTAGAAGCATTTTCTGTGTTTTTTTTCCAAGGGTAGCTTCATAAGCAGAGACCACCTATACTAACTTCTGATCCACACCCAGTAATTTTGTTCTATAAGCAGTCCTGAAATATGACAGAAACCGCTAAGATCAGAAAAGAGCTTCAAAGGTTGCTCCTAGTAGGTTTTCAAGGGGTGAAGAGTTAGAGAAAAAAATATTGGCAGATTTATCAATTTTTTGAATCACCAAATATTGACATCAGTCTTAAAAATCCTGTATCTGTCGGTCTCTCTCACAGTGTTTACTTACGAGTCAAGCTAGCGTCCCCAGGTTTAAATCTTTATGCTAAGCTAACCCGCTGCTAGCTTTAGCTTTGTGTTTACATAAAGAGATGATCAATCCTTTGCCTCAACTCTTGTTGGAAGAGTGCACAACCATACTTTACAAAATAAATTATTCCTTCAGCCCTCGAGACTTGCTTTAATTTCAGTAACAGCCTGTTCAATATTAAACTGAGCATGATTAGCCTGATCTTTGTAGATAGTGTATCTAAGCCTAGTCTTGAAGTTTGTCCTGAAGCCCCACAGCACATGAAGAGTTCTTCGTTCTAAAAGCTGTGGCAATGCAGCTGCTCCACTCTGTGTTTCTTTGCAAACAGTTGCGGCGAGAGAGCGTGTGATACACTCAGAGTGAAATCTAAAACTAACACTGACAGTCACAGGAGGGCATAAATATCCCTGAACCAAATCTGCTCCAAGATAAACGTGAACACATGTCACCAGTGTGCTGCCGTCCATCGTCAACACAGCGACAATTAAACAACAGGACAGGGACAAATCAATGACAGACGGGCGTGCAGAAACCTTCTTTACCCAATTTATACTTCGTTCTATTATTCCTGTATTCAGTTGTTCTTTCAAACTTTAAATGACAGATACCCCAAACTCTTGCTTTCTTAGTCTGACCTGGGTTATACACTAAAAGCTGCATTAAACAGACAAGCAGAGAGAGAAAGGGTTTTGGGAAAGTCTTGTGCAAATCTTGTATCTACTTTCTGTTACCTGTCTCTTGAGGGGGAACTTTGACAGTTTTTGCACAGGAGGCGTGGGCAGAGTCTTCTGTGTGGTCATCCTCATGCGACAGAGGATTACTATGACCACAGCGAGGATGAAGAGCACGCAGCCTGTCACGTAGATAAGGATGTCGGCGTAGTAGTCTTCCTTCTGTGGACTCACTGCTTTAGGAGGAGGAAAAATGTGAAAAGTCAGTTGAAATTCACCGAATTCACACAGTATTTTTTTTTATTCCCACTCAAAAATAGCTTGCTTTGTTCAGTAGCACACTTCAACCAAATTGATTTTTTTAGTGAGCATTTTGTGTGAAGAAATCTACATAAATCAAAAGAGAAACAGATCAGAAACTTGTCGTTCCTCACTGAAAGCTTGCATTCACACTGTGGGTTGAGGCAGCAACCCACGGTGTGATCATCTTGTAGTTTTATCCTGCTGCAGGTAATTGCACCTGTGATACGCTGTTCCTCAGGGAGGTAATTATTATCTTGAAAAGCAAAAGCTGAAGTGTCGTTAAATTGCCTCATAGCCCCGAGACATCTGAGCAGACGATCTGCTCTGATTAAAAAGCGTCTTTCAGTGAAGGATGGATTGCATGTTCAGTTGGTTAAATTAAAGGGATGGTGACAGAGCGTCGACGCACTTAAAATATGTGCTTACAAGTGGCAATCTATGATAATTAGGTTTGAAAGTTGATGTTAAATATTGTGCTGCAGAGCAAAACAAGTTTCATGGCGTTTCTAACATTTCAGGTAACACAAGTGGGAGAAAATGGACCCACAGAGTGAAGAATATACCTGGAAGCACCGTCAGCCAAGCAGAGTGGTAAGAATAGCCGATAGAGTTCCCTGCGAGACAAGTGTACTCGCCCGCATCCTCAAAAGACACATTGGTCAAGAAGAGAACCTCTAGCTCCTTATCTGTAGTGTTAATGCCAGCCGTCTGTGGAGGATGAGAGGGGGATAAGATAGAGGAGAGGGAAGAAAAGAGAGAGAGAGAGAGAGAGAGAGAGAGAGAGAGAGCGAGAGAAAAGAAATATCGTAAGGCGAAAGCTTCTTAGAGGAAACACCAAATGCACCCTGGAGGAAAGGACAGGACTGAGAATGT
>VVHJ01018801.1:23735-45222 GCA_015107715.1 Tylochromis polylepis
AACTGAGACAGCTAAGCCCTCTCAGGTTTTTCTATGGGAGACTTCCTTTCTACACCCCAGATCTAAAAAACACGCCTCGCAATGGGTTTATGGTGTTGCCCTCTCTTGGTGACGAACATTTAAACATACTTGAGGACAATCCTACCTACACTTTCCTAATATTTCACGAGGAAGTATGTGATTAACATGTCTTTTTAAAAACTAAAAGATGCTTCATCAGGGCAAGGACAAAAACTGAAGACAGGCGATGCTGAATATATCAGAAAAGTTGTGATTAATGTGCAGGGAACATCTGAAAATGCAAGTCACGTATACGTAATCTTCTTGCTTGATTTATAATTAAATAGTTCTTTCCCAAGCAAGTAAATACGTAGGGCCAATTGTGAACAAAACGCATCATTAGATATCACCTCGACTGATCAAACTTATAACCTTTAGGGTGGATTTTTGATCCATTTTTTTCACATACTCGGTTTTTCTGACATTCTTTAGTTGAATTAAGATTTGAGTCAAAATGACAAAGTGCAATTTTAAAAAAAAGTCAAGTAATTCTCTGATTCTCTATAATGCTGTAACCAAATATAGATTTTAGGAAATCTGACAAAGAAAACCTTTTCCTTGTTGTCTGGAAATCTTGAGGAAAAAATCTGGGATTTGCAATGAGACTGAAATACCAACAGCTGAAACCTGGATAAATTATGACATTTATCTCCACAATATTAAATGCAGCAATAAATATTTCTCTGAAAATGCAGCTATTGCCTATTTTGCATCCACTTCCTCCTAAAATATCTTATTCAAATGTAATGTAACCAGTAAGTGGGACTCGACCGATTGGCTTGTGGAAATGCTGGTTAAACATAATTAATTGCTGTTAGCCTATAAAAAAAACATGAATACATTTAGATTAGTGGAAGACACTATGTGCAGTCACTGGGTAAAATCCTACACTACACTGGACGTTAGTGTAGCCTCTGAGTTCACCCACTCTCTAAAATAAGTTTCAGCTCGTCTTAAGGCCATCCTCCCTTTGTGCTCATTTGCTGCTCCTTGTTAAAATGACAGAAAACAGGTGAGTAGATAATCTTTGGCTCTCTTTTGTTCAGTCTCCCTCCCCTCAGCCCCAACCGGTTGTAGTGATGGCTGCCCCTCCCTCAGTCTGCTTCTGCTAGAGGCTTCTTCCTGTTGAAATGGAGTTTTTCCTTCCCACTGTCACCAAGTGTTTGTTAACAGGGGGTCGTCTGATTGTTTAGGTTTTCTCTGTATTATTGTAGGGCCTTTACCTTACAATATAAAGTGATCTGAGGTGACTGTTGTTGTGATTTGGTGCTTAACAAATAAAACGGAATTGAATTCGAACTTCTGTACTGACAGCCAGAGCTGTGTGTCTGAGACAATCATAAAAAGGATATCCTCTTACTATTTCATCATAACTATAAATGAGTAGAAAAAAAAACAGAAAAAGGAACAAATAAGAAAAAAAAAAGAAAGAAGAAAGAAAAAACCCCCACCGTAATTATAAATGAATTGGCTCCATCTTCACCAGTTTGGAACCATTGCTCAGGCCAGCATTAGAATAAACTGAAGCAGTGCAGGTGCCATGGTTAAGTGCAGAAAATTATTTACAGGGCTATTATTAGGTTTATGAGAATCCATTTTTATGAGCTGTGGTATGTCGCAAAATGCAGGTGTGTGTTTTTTCCCCATAATGAAGGTATGGTGTTTGAGGAATGAGCTCTTCGATTATAAGCTGTAGTGAAAAGAGCCTGTGGGCCCCACAGACCCACCTACTGCAAAAGCTCATTAAACAGAACTATTAGGAGAGATTAATTATGAGTAAAATTATCGCAGACGGAGATCAACTCCAGGCAGTTAGACCCAGGCTCATTACAGATGTAAAACAAAGAGCTCTGAGCTACAGACCCACCTTCAGTACGTTGACATAGGGAACACCGTCGGGGCCAAAGCGGCTGCCATTCACCTCAATGTGTTTGAGCCATTGGATGTGTGGCTGGGCGTCGCTGTAAACCTTACAATGAAACTCCACATTGCTGCCCACCACCACTGTCTGATTGGCTGGCAGACCAGCCTGGAGGATGGGCCTGTGAGGTGAACGCTCTGAGGAAAAAGAAATTATAGAGTCATTACCAGAACTCATTTGTGGCAATAATATGCTGCAGGAAATTTAGACTTAAGGTACAGCTAAAAATAAGCTTTTTTATAATTGTGTGTTAAGTTATGTGTTGTTTACACAGCAGAAGTGAAAAGACATTCACCAAGCACGTCGAGCTGGTAGGTGTGGCTGATGGAGCCGTATTTGTTTTGCACCACGCAGGTGTAGTTTCCCCGGTCTGACGGCACGGCGCTCTCCATCACCAGACTCCACTGCTGGTGTCTCAGCTTGGGGGTGGGGGGGCGACAGAGATGAGAGAGGAGAGAATATTTAGTATATTTCATAAAAATGACGAGGGTACAGAAATCTTTGGGGGAATTTGCATTCATATTTTCAAGGAAGCAACACACAAATACCCATTTAGTATATTCCTACGTTTGATAACGGGCAGAATTAGAGGGTCACCATAGAGAAATTGCTCCAATAAATATCAGCTATTGCTCCTAATTGTACATAGGAGTTTATATGAGCCTATGGACAGAAAATCGCCCTTTCTGCTGTCAGAGCTATCCCTTCCTTTGATATCCTTTGGTATAAAACATCACAGAGCACACCGCTCGGTAAACAAGAGAGGCCTTTGTACAGTGCATGTTTACTGAGGTGCAAACCCTTTTGAACAAACATTTCAAACGATAACACAACTTTAACCTCTTTTTATTAATTGCGTCATGCTTGATGCAGAACAGATGTGATTAGCAGAATGTAATATTTTGACATGGCGTAAACGTCTTAATGGGAAATTGTTCCGTGTGCCCGCAGCGGCCAGGAAAACTGCAAGGGAAAGCGGCAGAGAGTGGTGTCATCAGGTATCGCTTTGAAGAAATCTCAAGGAATGGCCTTTTCAAATGACATTAGAAATAGAACGCAGCAGACGCCACACGTTTGAGAAACCAGTTAAACTAACTGGAATCATGATTTAATGAAATACGACATTTTCAAATAGGACAGAAGTATTTTCTTCTCTCTGCCTGCAGTGAGGGCAGAAGGATTTTTTTCCCTTTTGCACCTCTGAAAGTGGTTCCACTGTGCCACTCAGGAGCAAGCCATCCCCAGAGACTGGAGTGCTGAATTGTGTGTGGTAATTCAAACCAGGTGTGGCTGGATGGCAGCAGCAGACAGATACTAACTTGACAGATTCAGAAGTCTATCGGATGGGAGAGCAAACGGGCGAGTGGTCCGGCACCACGAGGCACGAAGAGAGAACCCGCCACGCATCGATAGGCAGAGTCTCCACAGGCCGAGAGGAATGACCTCCACAGCTTAAGTGGAAACGTGTGGCGCTTAGCGCTGTGAGACAGGAGCAGAGTGAACTCCTCCATGAGAGGTCAGAATTACTAACGACGGGAGTGAGTGATGTCAACAAGGAGGCTTTTCAGGGTGGAACACTTAACATCACCCACAAAGGAAAATGTGCCGACCCAGAGAAGGTTTAATGTTTTCGCAAACATTTAACCCCACACATTTTGGTGACCAGCCAGCCATTCACAGAAGGTATATATATATATATATCCTGAGAATCACATTCTCCTCCCCTACTTCTTCTTCTTCTTCTCCGTCTGTCTTACAGTATACACTTCTTGACTCCCACTCTTGGAGGCGTATACGGAAAATAATGTAATAGTGTAAATATTATGCCTGTGTGTGCTTTTTGCAGTTGCGTGGTAACATAGGCCAGGCCGCCCGCTCGCTCGAAGTTGGCAAATGGTTCTTCAGAGGGGCTGGCTCCACCCCGTCTACCCCTCTCAGAGACAGGAGTCAAACCGAAGTCAATGGCTGCTCTCATGAGCAGCTGAGTGACGCCTTGTGCTGTGGTGGCTGGAATCAAGCTGAGCTGAGAGGGGAGTGAAGGGAGAAAAAAAAAAACAGCCCAAAAAACAGGCAACACATGCAGGGGGGAGCGAAAAGGTGGTAAAATATGAGCACAAGTTCAAGCTCAGTAGTGGGCAAGACCACCAAGAGATACAGAAAGAGAGAGCGATCCAAAGCATGACTTTGGTTCTTAACACTGACTCAAGCTTTGTAACTCTTTACAAACTTTCAGTTCAGATGGGGCTTTTGCGCAACTACATTTATACGACAGCTGCTGTTACTTTGCAGATTCTGATTTCACACCTAGCCTGAGACATCCGTGTCTGATACACGCACTTGGTTTTAAAGTGTTAACTGCCACTAATATTGTGGCTACTGAAACCAAACTTCTTGTCCGCGGTAATAATTAACTTTGAGTGCCATACTACTTTAATTCCTCCTGGTACTTTTCATTATTTTCTAAACACCCATCACTGGCTTTTATTACCACGTTTCACTGGCTAACCCCCGTTGAACTAGTAGCATTAGTCCCCAAATGTGATAATCCTATCCATTCCAATCATGCCAGATTCCAACCAGAATTAAATTATTAAGCAGCTTACATTAGAGTCATACAAGGCTTTAAAGGTTTTAGGGCTTTGGCTGTGGATGTACAGAGCGCACAGAGCATGCCACGGGAATGGACAGGCTTTACACTGCAAAAAGTGCACGTTTGAAAGAGACATTACCAGCTTTTCAGGAGTCTGAAGAGGACAGAGAAACAAGTTGAAATTTGTATTCTGTGTTAATTTTTTCTCTGAAATATTTTGGGACAAAGTAAACTGCCTTTCAAGATATTTCCTTTTGCTTCACCAGGATTGCTATCGAAAACACTTTGGTTACCTCATCTTATGGGCAGATTCTCTCACGTCTTTTCATCAAAACTAGGATTCTGGACTCTGAGCGAGCTTGAGAGACTGGCAAAGACGCTGACATTTTTTGCAGTGTGTTAGTTGTCTGAGAAAACACAGGAAGCTCTTTTCCCTTTATAGTCCAAACTCTCCGTCTTCACCTCACAAAATAGCTCCTGTCAGAACCAGCGGGGCCAGTTACCAGAATTTATGAGTGTGTCAGAGCGGACCAGTGGCCCGGATCTGCGCTACCGTCTAATTTGACCCATAGAGAAGGTAGAAACAGAGAGATGCTACCCTAAGGGGGTTGCTATTAAAGCTGGTAAAGTTTAGCTTTGCAAGACAGCAGAAGGCTGTAAAAATTGAAGTATATGAATTCGAATAAAAAATAAACAAATAAATAAAAATTTGTGGGTAAATAAAACAAAAAATTGGATCATCTGTCTTTCGATACCTGCGATGTGTTTGGTTAAAGTGACCGAGAGGGGAAAAAAGACGTGCAGCTGGTCTAAAATTAAAAAAAGGAGTCCAAAAATAATCTTGCAATGTGTAGAAATTCCTGCATGGCCTACTGAGACTCACAATCCAGGCTGTGTTAAAATCCGGAGTGGAAAAAACAAGGATTTAAAGTGCTTAAAGTCTTAAAAAGCAACAGTGTGGAGCCAGTTTGAGAACCCAGTCTTGGAAAGCTGTCAAAACAGGGATTGAAAAATCAGTTAAGTGCTGAGCGACCTGGAAGGACTGAAACACAATAATTACATTGTCAACTTTAGCCTTGCTTGTGCTGCCACGGTTTAGCATGAACACAATAAAATCCCATCCGCCATATGTGGCATCATACAACGGCAATGGCTTTGTCTGTCAAACGCTCGGGCTGGCTCAATGGATCGACAACACGCCCATCTCTTGCCATGTCCATCTGATGGCTCAATGGACGGCTGAACTTTAACCTTTAGGGCTTGGCCTTCACAATAAGGAGCACCGCAGTTGTCTGGGAAGGCGCACAATGCTCCGGCACATCACACTGCTGGAATTTTATTTTCCATTTTATAAATGAGCCACACATCCTATTTACAGTTTCATTTAGTTTTTAACTAATGCACCGCTTAGCCCTCTGGGTTGCATTTCAACAGAATTGCAAAGTGCTCGCAAGACTTTAAGCGAATATCTGAATAGCCTCCAGTTTGCATGGGGAAAAAGGTGTCAGTGTACAAATATACAGGCCTGTAGGGTTAGACTATCAAATACTGACACTGGAGCTGCTAACAGACGGATCATTCTGCTGATCCTCTTCTGTAAATTAAACAATCCCTTTGTTGTAGTCAGCATTTTCCCCCAGAAATACATTACCTCCCAGAATGGAAAGCATGTGAAAGACATTAACACTGAAAGCCAGACTGTCTGATAATACCTTTGTCAGCAGCTGGTAAATGCAGCTTGACCTACAAAAAAATAAAATAAAAAATCTAGGAAGCACTGCTGCTTAAAAAAGTTTAGTTTCTCAAAATAAAGAATAAAATCCATGAAGACACAGCTCACACAATCGAATTTAAAAAAAATGTGTGATGCGTGGCCAGAAAAAATGAGTATAGCATGAGTGGTATATTTTCCTCATACTACTTTTCTTTGAAGACAATAGCATAGTAATACAATTCTGCCTTCTGCCATTTGTTTAATTTACTTTGTCTAGCCTGTTCTGAAATTCAATTCAGTTAATTTTTTATAGCGCCCAATCACAACGACAGTTGTCTCAAGGCACTTCATATTGTAAGGTAAAGACCCTACAATAACATCTTTGAATCGCTTTACCACAGAGATGACATTATCTCTGCCGTCATTTAACTTCAGCCTCTTGTAAAAGATACCCTTAATCTCAATAAAGCACTTTTATCCCTGATTACATTGTAACCACTGAAAATAGAAATAAGCTGTTTTGCTTTTGAGATTCCTTCAGGATAAATGCTCAAAGTCCATCTGAACATATTAACTGTCTTTTAAATATGAGAGGTTTTGATGGTCATCGACAAAAGAGTCAATGAGCCATTTGTTTCCCTACATTTCAATAAATTCTTCAAAAGAAAAGTAAAACTGGAGACTAGTTTAGACGTGTGCATATTTGCAAAAGAAAAGAGCGATTGTCAAACCCTCTGTTAAAGTGGAAGTCTTTAAGCAACAAAGGTGAATGTAGTGCATCCTCGAAAAGGCCGTTTTCAAGCACTCTGGCGTGAAGACAGGGGGTATTTTCTGTAGGTGGCTAATGGACCCTAATGGTACGCTCAGTCAGTGCCTTTCTCTCACACATCCGCAGATCTGAAGGCACTCAAGAGAAAATGACAAACTGGCTGGTGGGCAGTGCTTACATGGAGTGGACTCCACTGTGCCCGTCAGCATGGATCAGTTAGCAAGTCAGTCCCCAACCAAGACACTCCAAGCCCTGAGATATGTGTGACAGAGTCGTTTCATCCCCCCCATCCAAAGCCAATTCATTCAGCCATGGCTGTCACATCAAAAATGATCTTGTCATTTCAGTATGGATGCTGGAGGAAGCGACTTCACCTTGAGGACCTGTTGGTGAAATAGAGTCTTTAAGAGGCCATTGTCAGGCTGTCAGGACTTCGAGACCCCCCAACCATCCCCATCCTCCCCCAGCCTACTAAGATGAACCAGTATATTTCTATTAATGCAACTATTATTCAAACTTTAGCTGTTGGTTTGAAAGACTTAGTAATGGCTATTACCTGTAAATATCATTTTGTGCTACAAGTTTTGCTTTTTTTTGAGAAAAGAAGTATCCTGAATAGATCAGGATCACGTTTGACATGACCAGCATTAGCTACTATGTCTAAAATGACAAAAAAAAGAGAGAAATTGAGGATTAAAGAATAAAGAATAAAAGCAGTTTGTGGACTGCAGAAACACTAACAACTACAAGCATATGGTAGGAAAAAAAAAGAAAAATTAAATTATATTAGATACTATTGGGCACATCAATCAACTTAACTGAGGATAATGTGACTAGATTTTCAGTGTTAGTATCTTTTAGTGCAAAATAAGCCATTATGGAAATTTGTTGGGCTGCATTTGAAAGAGGACATTTTTTTTGTGGCGTGCATAGTAGCGGAGTAACATGGCTAGCAGCAGTTCTTGGCATTGAGATGGACTGAAGCTGTCACCCCTGACCTCACTGAAACGTAGCTGGGTCACAGACTTGTCTGTCACCCAGAACTGTGATTTTATAGAGGATGACCTCTCTGTTCACCTCGCTTAAGGCCAACAGTGGTCACATGGTGATTAGCTAAATGGATTTTAAAGCATCTCTGGGACAGAAGGGAGGGACGAGGGGAGCGTGTGAAAACGTCTTGATAAAGACACGTAGAGGAATGTCTTAATAATCACAGGACGCGTTCTTACGTGTCCACTGTATGGTAGGTGATTTAAAAACTGAAGCTAGTTTGTACTGCAGAATTTATAAATGTACAGAAATGATAATGCTAACTATTTATAACAGTGAAATAACAGAGGCCATAGTGTCAGAAATGGCCAAGCCACTACTAGAACCTATTCAGTCCCTAAGCTTATACTGCAATTACAATGTCCCATTCCACTGGACACTTTTATCCTTACGGTACAAGTGGCCACAGAGGGAACTAAACCCACAGCAGTGGCTGGTTTGGGTCCGAGCTCAAGCTACACAGAGCAGAGCATGTACAGGAATTTATGTTAATTACTTGTTAAAGACAGTGTCACAGTGCAAACTCAAATAAAGCCAGCCCAAGGTCAGTGGGACTTTACATACTTCGTAAAGGCTTAGTATAAAGAGGCAGCTATACATATTGCCCTCCAATTATACATGTAGCATCCCATAGGAGCATGAATTAAAGCATGAAGGTGTACAAAATGGTTACTGCTGCTAGAGGGGCTAACACAACAAGCTATACACACTGCATAGGCTGAGTTTGTGTGAGGAAAATACAATGATGAGGCTGACATTAAGACCAGACCTTAATGCTGCCTCAATCACTGCAAAAACACCTCCGCTGTGCCTTTAACTGGACGCTGGTGAGTACAGAACAAAGACTCTCAGGGATTTGGAGAAATCAGAGATTTGGTGAACAGCTGGATTAAACATCTAAGTGCTCTGAGCGCTCAGTTTGGGATTAATTTGCTGCTAACAACAAAATTTCTCATCCGTTAATCTTCACGTCTACTACACATGCTAAAAGTTGCTGTCAGGGAACCACTCCAGTCAAAGTTGGAGCGTCCTGAGGACTGGTGACAGGTGTGTGTGAATCTGTGTGTGTGTCAGAGTGGGGACAGAGGGAGGGAGACAACTGCTGTTGGTCTGCTGGGAGCAGATGTTGAAGATCTCTGTAAACTGTTAATAGCTGCAGAGTCTCATTACATTTAACTCTTTAAAGGCCAAACGTCTCTCACTGCTTCTATAGCAGCCTGACGCATTATTACCCCGCTGAAAGTGGAAGACGAAATTTTAGGGTAATAGGAAATAGTTCAAATGGACACTTTCCCTCTGTTCTGCTATAAAAACCTGTCTTAGTTGACTCTTTAACCTCACTCTTTATCATTTTTAATTCAGCAATGATTCTGCAAGTACACTCTGAGTTAGTGTACTATGTCCTCTACATACCTACTTGTGTAGTATGTGAATTTTGATAGCCTACTGTAACGCTATCTAGAAATAATGTTAATGTTTAGCACAACTGTAGTGCTAGTTACTGTATTTGTAATATTTATAGCCTGTTGTGGCTTTTGCAATACATAATATTAAAATTCTTTAGCAGTGAAGATGACAGTTTAACAAGCATTAACCCCCCCCCCACCAAAAAAAATGCATTTATTATCTGGGTTTAACTGCAATGGCTTGAAATGAAAAATTTCGTTAGCTAGCTGTTAGCTAGCTAGTAATGCTAACAACTAACATCATGCTAACAACATCATCATCATCATCTGATAATATATGCTTCCTTTTACTGGCTGAAAATTGTTTACACTGTCCAAGTGTACAGTGACTGTTATGAGACACTATTAGGTATTTATTTGTATAGCCCTCAGAGTAGCCACAGTTAGTCATTTGAGCACTATAATACAAAGCATTAACTTAGGGTGGCTAATGTTATTAAATGTTGGCAAATCTTATGTACATTTTTTCTGGAACATTAGTAATGACTTGATTACATTTTAATAATTCATAATTGCTGAAATGATGGCAATTTTAGGTAAGAAAGTAACAATTAATGCAGCTCTCCCTTACATAATTCAACACATATGTGAATGTTAGCATCTAAAACTGACCCCCCCCACCCTCTCCACCATTTTAGGAAAGTACTGAGAAGAATGAAAAGGACAAAATAATATGACACAGGCTGAATGACCCTCAAAAGAATTTACATCTCTGGGCATAATTTTAGAATTTATGTACCATTAGGTTGAAGTTTATTTTGAACCAAAACACAAGTTTTTACTGTTTGAATTCCGATGGTCTTACCACACCAAGTTTGTCCTTTAATTCTGCAGCTCAGGGCCATTAAGGGAAAACAAAAGTAAACCAAGCCCCGCTACTTTAAGCAGTGCCATTCCACCCGAGAGCCTAGTGTTTAGAGTGAATCCGATGACAAAACTGAGCACAACAGCTGTCTGCTGCACTGCGTTACTGTCAACACTGAGCTATCACGCGAGCATGCACGTATCTGTGAACCATTCTGATTTCAACACAGCGGTCTGATCCTAAATTTATATTCAGCTTATCCGGAGGCTACGTTTCTGAGTGCCGGGGGTGTCCTCGACTGTGGCGTGTTTTCTGACCTTTATTTACCGTGAGAAGATTCACAGAGCATGAGTTTCTTTCAGCACTCTGCTTCACAGTCTCCCAGTTATAGACATTCACACTGGGGAATACTGCAACACTCACACTGATCTACTGATGGACACACAGCAGGGGATTAAAATGCCTTGCTAAAAGGCACTTTGACAGTAGCTCAAGCAGGGAAGAACATGAGACTCCTCCAAGCAGATTTTTTTTGGTGCTGTGTGAAGATTTGAATCTATAAATCACAGTCCTGCTCCTTTAACCTTTAGGCGTTAACATGTTATTCCTCTCACCTTGATGCCTCCCATCCTCTGCTCTCCCTTGAACTCTTTGCCATTCTTCAGCCAGTGTATGGTTGGCGTAGGGTTTCCAGACGCAGCACAGCGGAATTTGACAGTGTTGGCCGCAGGAACAGCTAATAGTTTCTTGTCCATTCGTTCTGGCCTGGTCCAATATGGCGCTTCTGTTGGGAAAATACAAAAGACTCTTTGAAAACACAATAGGCTGAGGCAAAACGGTAAAGACTTTTAAATATTCCCATTTCAAAGATGTTAACAGGGTTTCTTAAATAGATAAGGTGGACTCATGCAATAAGAATATGCCACTTTTTTTTCTCCAAACAGATCTGCCTACGGTTTTCCATTTACTCTTAGATCATAGAACATTTGGGGAAAGACCCTCCAGGAATTTACAGTTACATGTTTTTGTAATTGTTAAAAGATGGCACAGATGGGACAAATTGCTCCTCTGCCCTTTTTTTTTAAACAAGTGCTTCATCTTGGATGAGTTATGTGCTATACCAGAACAGATGTGGTGTCACCAGAGGTCTTCCCTCATCTAACAGCAAAGAGTACCTGCAGTGTTTACAGAGACTAATACACAAGTACGTTGTTAGGTTTCTGTGATTCATTTTCAGTCATTTTAAGAAATTTTTGTGATTTCAAGATGTTTTTCTTGAGTGAAGTATGACGCTTTTGTTTTGACATCCCAAAGGAAGAGTTGCTGATGGATGTTTGGCAGACACTGGAAATTAAACCTTTTCATTTTTAGTGATAAAACAATCTTTCTTCAATGTCGGCCCTTCCCTGCTGTCCACAGAGATACAGTTAAGTTCAAGATGCGCCAGTGGTGTAAAACGCAGTTTGACGGATGCTGAAAGAGCTCAAAACGGACGCATGAAGCGTCACGGGGGGACCAGACAAAACCATCTTACCATCTTTCCTCTATAACAAGACAAGGAGTTGGTCTGAATCATGAGATCCTGAGAGTTTGGAAACCTGTCAGTGCGATTTATTGAGTTGTATTGAAAAGACGGTGGACAAAGAGAGCGTAGTGAGTCAGGAAGGGCTATTGTCCATGCTGTGTGGGTGTGGAGAGTGAGAGCAACGAGGCATGGCTCACTCACTCTCCTTTTGGTATAATCTGTGTGTGTGTGTGCGTGTGTTTCCCAGCACAAAAGCTGGGGAGTTGGCTGACCGGTCATCAGATGTCTCTTTTACTTTCTAAATGCAGCAGGAGAGAGTGGAGCTAATTACCATCTCAATAGCCGCGCTTGTGTGTGTGTGTGTGTATTTGAGTGGGTGAGTGTGTGTGCTATCGGACTAGAGTCAGGCAACAGTTGAAAAGCGCTGTATGGGTAAATTCTCGTCTCATCGGTGCGACTCAGGTTAGAATTCAATCACCGTTCAATATAACATCTACCTATAAATGCCTTTGATCTACTGTGTGCAAGCGCGCACTTGTGTGTGTGTGTGTTAAGAATCGTATGTGTGTGTGTTTCTGACACACGTTTCTGGCTTCAGCTTCACAGAGTAATTACAACCAGACTGAGAGAGATGTTCAGCGATTAAAGACACCTACCTATCTTCTTAGAAAGCAAACAAACAGGATGTTACTGTGTGCGTGTGTCTGCTAATAAAGCACACAGAACACTGGCTGACTTAGAGACTCCCCAGCTTGCTAAGACAAACACCCTCCACGTGCAAACACACACACACACACACACACACACACACACACACACACACACACACACACACACACACACACACACACACACACACACAGAGCTTCCACCTTAAAAGGTAAGTGTCTGTTTGAATTCATTATTTCTCTCCCTCCATCTCTCTTTTTCTGTCTCTGGAGCGACGTTCCACACTCCACACTGGGACAATCCTCCAAAAGCAGTCTGAACACACCGTTTTTTGGCATGGTAATCAGCCACCCCACACACACACACACACACACACACACACACACACACACACACACACTCAGACTAAAGGTGAGAACTGACTTGTTGCTCCTGGGTGGTCTCTGTGTAAAGATAAGGCCAGACAGGAATAAAGCCTGTTACGTTACGTTGCGGCTCAACCTCGGGACTGTTTCGTTATGTTCCTCTTTCATACACATGTGGAATGTCTGTGGCAGAGAAAGAGCCTGCTCCTTTCTAAGTTTAGCTCCGATTACAGAGGGCTTTCTTAATGACAATGAGTCAGGAATGAAGCTGTATAAACCTCCTCCTCGGCTCTATTTCTGCTCTCATCAGCTCTGTTTGTGGAGGAGTTATACATGTCCTAATACAGAAGACACCTCTCCTTTGTAGCGGTGTTGGTCAGGCATGACAATCCTGACGGTGGTTAGCATGTGGAGTATGTGGATACGGAGGACGTTTGAAATGAAGAGATAAAAGAGTTAATCTTCCACCATTTCTAAACCGATTCCCTCCATAGCTCCCTATTTATGTACAAGGGAAGAAAGAGGAAAAAAAAACTTTCTCCATCTCTCTCGCTTTCTGTTTCATGTGGTTACTGGAACAACAATGTACATTCTGAGTGCTAGGCCTTTGATGTTGTTGCATTCACCGAGTCGTCTTAAAACGGAGGAGAAAGAAGAGGGTGAAAAAGACGCAGGAGAGATTCTGTGGTGTTCTTTTGGTCTCTCTCTCTCTCTCTCTCTCTCTCTGCCTCTTTCTCTCCCTCTCACTCTGTCTTTGCTTCATTTCCGTGGATGCGGTATTGTGAAGGCCACTTACACGCTTTTCAAACAATAACAGTTCACCCCCCCACCGCAAGTTTCCTCACTGCCAGAACCCTACACATGCCAGCACATCCTTTACAGAGCCTTGAACCAACAACAAACGTTAAGCATTTTCGCCACCGAGAGAGATGGGGGGCCCATCCGCAAGCCCCTGTGTAATTAAACTAGATCTAATACTGTTATATGTTTCTTTTAGCAAGGAGCATTTCGGGGGTTTCTTTCCCACAGTGGCGAATACGTATTTCCAGATCAGCATAATGTCCTGCATATGGGATGATAGGAAAGCAACACTGCAGGTCTCAGACAGCCTGCAAAATTGGGATTCTTTGAGCTTCGACGACCTCTGATTATGATTCCTTTTCTTACAATCACAGTGTTTATGTGCTTTTAAAGGATATGATTTTACTAAAAGAGGAAAAACATAGGAAACAAACATGCATTTTTATCCCAGGGCATCAAATACTGCAATTCTGGCAGAGATGCACGCAAAGTGTACTTTGGTGTCAGTGCCTTGATGCAATGTCCACGAAAATATTTGACTGATAGATAAAAATGGCCCCCTTTTAAAGAACAGTGAAGGCCATATTAAAAGGCTGGAGAAGTACAGTGGAGTAAGGTATGATGGCCAGGAGGTCTTCTAGAAGGAAGTCTCACCACTGAACAGCCATCATGAATCAAACGTAAATGTAATTTTGATGCCTCTATCTAAATAAACGACCATAGGTTTCATTTCAGGATCAGTGAAACATAAAAAAAAATGCATGAATAGAATTGAAATTCAAATCTCAGAAAATGTCTTTCCAAGTTTAACAACTTGCCCCTAAAATATGATTTAAGAAGCTTGTTTCTCCCACAAGTTCTGCTTGTTCTACTCTGCCAAATGTTTCACAGCACTGCTTCTTAAACAGTTGTGAAACTCTCCTATATGTATACGTCAAAACAACAACATGTTTGGCTAACATGATTCATTTTCAGCTGTTGATTGGCTCTTCAGGGACATAGGAACTGTCATCTTTAGTGCTACTCAGTTAAATTTAGTCCTTAAAAACAATTTAGTTTATAGTGATCAAGCATTTCTTCTCCACAATAAAACTTGATAAAACTGCCTTATTTGAAGCCTTGAGAATGAGGATGAACTAAACTTTCACCAGTCTCATCCTATTATTCCAGGTTTTTGACAGTGAGCTTGTGTCGGAAGCACCACGAGAAACAGTGAGCCAAGTCTATTCCTGCACATACAGTACTATATTGAATGATTCCTGTCTTAATACTATTGTACATAGCTTTTCCACGAGGGTTATTTGGACCTTGCTGTTACATCTATGAGATAGCCTGAAAAGAATAAAAACCATCATCCTTCCAGTGCCTCTGTCCGTCACACTGGCAGAAACACATCTCAATCTTCCCTCCATCGCTTCACCTCCACCTCCAGTGCTGCTGCTTATACTGACGGCAGGAGGAGAACATGAAAGAGACAATCAAACACGAGGCATCAGAGCTGTCATTGGTGCCTGCAGAATGCAAAGTGTTATCAGAAATATAGTTGAACCTGATCCTCTGGTGCTCTGTCCTTCCCACAGGCAAAGTTATCCTTTCAACTCACTGTGGCTTTCAATAACACGCAAACAAAAAAACATCGACAACTTCATAGACGGCTGCATGTGTCTGCGGTTATTCAGAGAATGCTGAATGGTCCTCTGCTAACGGTGTGATATCTATGTATGTTCTGAAAGAGAAGTTTATAAAATAATACATGCAATCCTGCATTCTTTAATTTAATGCTTCCCTGCAGGCTTTTTTTTAGTTTATCATTTATTATTTCTTTTTATAGATGCCTCGAAATCATTAAAACTCTTCTAAGTGACAACAGACATAAGTTGTTCACAGAGTAAGTAGGTCTGTAGCCTCTTTGAAACGCTGAACACAGTGGCGCTATTGTCACAATAAAGGGAGGTGTGAGGATGTGCAGGGAGAATACCCAGAAGCCTCAAATACCCCACTGTCGGTGCAGATGAAAGGGCTGCACCAAGCCAAATCACTTTATCAGCCCAAACAGCCTCTCTTATTGTTAGGCGCTTCTCAGACATTGGGTGCTGAGATGTCACACCACTAATTGAGAGTCACAACAAGGCCCCTTGTTTGGCCTGCTCCACCGGTTGTGTACAGCTACTGTAATCACCACAATAATTTGGCTCCCTGAAACATCAAATGGCAGCGTGGAAGCTGCAGGAATTTGCATTGCAGCCTTTGATCTGGGAAATTTAAACAAAGCAAGCTCTCGCTCTCTTGAACGGTGTGAAGGTTACAACGTCCTGCCCTCCGCTGTCTGCTTGTCATTCCTGCTTCTGTCTAAATCACCTCTACTGTGGTTATTACTTTGGCTACGAATGCAACAGAGCGATAAAATCACGCATGAAAGGCAAATATAACCCAGGGTTGACCTAAGGGCTTGTTTATCTTTTATACACAAAAGGAGACAGACATCGTTATTAAGACATGCTAGCAACAGCCCGCAAGTTTTGTTACATTGCACAAGAGTAGGTACCTTTACTCAATACTTGACTTTAATCCAAAGCTATGCTAGCAGCTCTGTGTGGCTGTATTTAAACACAGTCATACTTTGGGCAAAATGTTAACGTCATGCTAACATGCTAATCTTTTACACACACAGTAGTATATTAGAAGCAATCCTTATTATATTAGGTCAGGATGTTAACATTTTACATAGGTTAGAGTTATGGAAATTTTATTTCTCAAAGGTTTATGGTCAGTCCATGGTGGGAATAATATAACTCATTGTATTAAATCTTGTGTTTTTTAAAAAAAAATAATTTTCCCTTTTGGAATATTGTTGATTGACTAAAACAAGAATATTCAGGTCAGTTTTAGAGGGAAGTTTGTTTTCTGACTAATTTGAGGCTAAAATCAAACCCATAAATGCTGATACTCTAAAAAGTCACCTAGCAAAATGTGTTACTTCTTTAAAACGACCTTTACTACATTTTCTTATTTTGTGTTTTGCAGATACAATATATAGTTAAATATGCAAATATAAGCACAATAAAAAAAATCCAACGTTTTGAAAAAAATCAGAGCAGCATACAGTCAAAAAGCTTTTGTCTGACTTTATGCAGTCCTATAAAAATACACCCTTACTGCTTCCATCAGAATCAAAAGGAGAAGTAGCAGCCAGGTGCTACTACTCAAATTCACTTTAATAACTGATCAACAGCAAATGCAACCACCTCTAAGAAAGCAGAAGCTTTAGCAGTTTGCTTGTCTGGACCGTCCAAGTGTGTGTTAACACAGTACCACAATAATAGAACGTCAGAACATGTTATGCTCAGAAAAACTGCAAAAAACACAAGAGCCACTTCTTAGACTCCACAGGCCTCAGATAGCTTTGTAGACATTAAAGTTCATGACAACCAGATAAAGACGAAAACATATGTCCTGTTTGGAAGGGTTGTCAGAAGAAAGCTGTGCATGGTTATACGACTTAGGTTTACAAAGTTGCTGAACAAACCACAAGACTTGTGGAATGATGTCTTTTGTGTAGATAGGACCAAAGTACAGCTGTTTGGCCATAATGTACAGCAAAAACTAAACACAGTACTTCAGCACAAACATCCTTCTTCTTAGAGTCAAGCACAGTAGTGGAAGAGTAATGGTTTGGGCCATAGGACAAGGGCACATTGCAGTCACTGAGTCAGCCCTGTACTCCTCTGCATATCAGAGAATTCTAGAGTCAAATGTGAGGCCATCTGTTGGACCGTATAGAGTCCTGCGAAAAATCAGTAATTCCTAAAAGTGCAGAGTTGAGACAGCTCAGTTGCTGTTAAAACCTTCTGTTTGAAACCATAAAACATAAAACAGCTTGTTCCAAAAGGGGATAAACTTAGTGGCTGAATCAATGACCACTATAAGATATTAAATGATCATTTTTAACTGACTTGTTAAAAGAGCTACTCTAGTAGCTAGAGCTCAAGAATGAAGATGTGGAGTTGGAAATGAGCATATCAAAGAGCAGATATGAGAACAGATTCCCTTTAATCAACAGTTTTAACTCAGTCACCCTTTTAATACACACTGATTAACTAGAACACAAAGATGGCTGAAGAGAGACGTTTGTACACATACATAGATATCTCCTTAAAACTCATATGATTTCTGATGAATAATTAATTTAATACATTTTCAACCAGTTTCAAATACTATCAGATAAATATAAATATAAAAATCTACATTCGTTGTCTGGACAATATTGAGAGCCACACAAATTAAATGGCAAATAGCTGGATGGATGAATATTGCCATTTTACATTACTTTCTTCATCAACTGATACTTTTTAAAGTTCACTTATTAGCACAAAACAAATTTATGTACCAAAGCCATCAGCAAACACAGCTACAGTAACCACACCCAAAGATTTATAAAATACGTTACCTCATTTACATTCCTAATCTGCTTCCCAGCCACCTAAACCCACAACAGAGGAACACTTGACACTGATCTCATATCGCTATGTGTGTGAGTGACCTCATCCTTTCCTCTTCTCCCTCTGTGGCCCCCTCAGTGAGATCTGCATGCTCACTCAGCCATGCATACTGACGTCTAATCAACAGCAATTAACCCTGGCCTCTTTCATGGGCCATGGAGCTTGGAGATAATGAAGACACCACTGTGTATTTATTTTCCTTTTTTTCACACCCAGCATTTGTCATCTGGAAACTTTTTTCAAGGCTCACTGACTTTGGAATGTGACTGCCAACACCGAAAAAGCGTCCCCTCGATATTGCTGTCAATGCTGGGTGAACATAATTAAGACTGTGAAGAAAGACATGGAATACTTTGGAAATGGTTTTGATTTTCATGAACTGTTTTTTGTTGTTGTTTTTTTTGTTTTTTTTTGTTGTTGTTTTTTACACAGGTATTGCAATATTGCAGTTCTGGATGTTTTTCTAGACATTATCCAACAGAGGTGCATAAGAGACTGCAACTGCTAGATTGGACATTAGCCAGACTTTAACATGCCAGCCCCCTGACACAAAGTCTTTGTCATGTAGGACTGAGTTGATATGCTAACAGAACAGAGAGCAGTCTGGTGCTACCTCCTGCAAGTTCTTTTCATGTGGTTTCTTTGCCAAATCCCCACAAAGTATTTCCAATAATGCAATAGTGGCTAAAGCAGACTATCTCCTGCTGTGTGCTACAAATAAGAAAGAGCAAATATGGAATTAAAAAAAAAAACTTCATTCTCCTGATATTGTCTCAAGTTCATATGAGAAAATGACCATAGCCCATTTTGTTTAGTGTAGTACCCTCTGGAAGATAGGAGCTAATGCTGCTGAGGTGTGACAAACCTTGTTTCGGCTGTTTTATTTCCATTTCTTATTCCTTGCTGCTGAGATAATGGAGTTCTTCCCCAATCCATTCACTGTATCTTTGGTCTCGCTCCAATCTATCTGACTGTAGGCCGAACTAGAAAACAAAGAGACACAAGACACATCCAAACAGTGTTACAGTCTGTATTTGTCTGTATGCAAAAGTATTTGCATTAGTTTTCAGGCAGATTTCTTTTAGAGTGAGTTTTGGAAGCCACATTGTAATCTTAAGTAGAAGAATGATTCAAGTGTCAGTCAATCTCCCCTGTGAAAAGCAGACAAGCTAGTTGGAGCCTTGGATGCAAAAATAGCATGGGAGATGGAGGACACCCTTGCTCTACCCCCACATCTGACCTTTGGCTCTTTGAAGAAAAATGTCTACATCAAATACTCTGAATTATCTATTCAAATGCCTGGAAACAATCTTTGGACAATGACACATCAATCAAACGTTCTGTGAACCGGGGGTGGTTGTTTATATAAATGCTGTCCATCTGGGGGAGAGATCTCAACAATGTTACATCTCTTTTTCTGTGGGGAGATGGCAGTAAAAAGAAAGAAGGAAGTTCATAGAAAAACTTAAAATTCTGCCTTTTTTTCTCTTCTTCTTTTTTTCCTCAAATCCCAGCGTGAATGTGTCGGCGAGCTCGTGGTATGCACCAAGATGAAAAGTAGAGGCCATCCCTTTGAAATCCTCCTCAAGTCAAAATTACCATTTCATTTCAACTCCAGCCAGGAAACGGAGAGCGGGGCCACTGCTAACTGCTTTGGGCATATCGTTATTTATTGTGTGTAAACTTTGGAGGAACATTGTTGCCTGGGAAAATGTGTTGTGTGGGTGGTAGAAGTGAGCAGTTGGAGCAACCACAAAGGGAGAGATCAGGCCTATTTTCTCTGTAGGAGGAACACATAAAAGTGAAAATAATGCCCATTATTACAGAAAAACAACATCAGCCTTCTTTGTTCATAATTGTCTAACAGCTGAGAAGTTACCACTGAAGCTAAACAACCAACCAGTTGACCCTATTTAGGTAACTGCATTATAATTTTTCTGCTCTTTTAATTAGTCAGCTCTCTGTGCTAAGTGGGCCATTATCTGAGTTGGAACTAACTGCTTTTTCTATATTAAGTCTGCCATGTTGTTTCATTTAATTAACTTTATTTACCTCTACGCTGCAGGGGTTAACATTTTCTAAGCTATACTGTGAGCCCAGTCATGTAGCACTACTTTAAAAAGTCCTTAAAAATTGTTATTCTTATTGTGAAAAGATTAAAAGTGGCTTCATAGTTTGGAGTTTTACATATTTGCCTAAAAAGCAAAATATCCCTCATTCAGTCCTGGGAGAAGGTATAAAAATCCATCAGGCTTGTGTCAGGAAAGGAATCTGGTGTAAAAATCTGCCAAATCAAACATACAGAGCGACCTGCTCTGGGGACCCCATGTGGATAAAAAAGTTGCCAAAAGTACTTTCTAGTTTGAGCCAGATAAAAGATTTGTAAACATGGGACCTTTCCAAAATCCTTTGTAATATCTTATTTTGACCACATTAAATTCATTTTTTCCTTGGTGTTTCATATGTTAATAACAGTAGGTATATTTGATGTATTTAGGAGACTGCATCCCACGATAAGGCCAATGCCCTGTTTTGCAGTTTTGATTCGAACTGCAATGATCAATTTTTTCTTTCTTCTTCTAGCTGATATTGTATGAGAGAGATGATACGGCTACCAGATACGGATACCAGGAATCTTCTTGTTGTGAGGCAGCAGTGCTAACCACTGCACCACTATGATGGCTGCCCCAACTATAGAGAAAGTAAGCCGAATGCATGCAGAAACTACACGAATTCTGGATTTGCCAGCATTTTACCTTCTGCATGCAATTTTGTAAAAATTTAGATTGTTAGTGTGTGAGTAATCTTATGGAAAGACATCATGTCTTTTGTTTTTAGACAGTGATCTGGATCAGTGCCAAAGCTTAATGGATTCTGCCTGTAATATGAGGGATGTGGCTCATATCGCATTATCTCTCACATTGGATGGTCATGTTAAATCTCTGGTTCGGTCTTGTTTTTATCATTTAAGAAATATTGCTAAGTTAAGCCCGATTTTATCTCTCTCTGAACTGGAGATTGCTGTACATGCATTTATTTCTTCACGCTTGGACTATTGTAACTCTCTGTTTATGTGTCTAAACAAAGGGTCCCTGGATTGTCTGCAGGTTGTACAAAACGCTGCAGCTCGGCTTTTGACCAAATCATCCAAGTATTCACATGTGATACCGTTGCTATCTCAGTTACACTGGCTTCCTATTGAATTCAGAGTCCATTTTAAGATCCTGGTTTTGACTTTTAGAGCTTTGCACGG
>VVHJ01018804.1:3237-15360 GCA_015107715.1 Tylochromis polylepis
AACAAGCAACCTAGGCATAAAGGAAAAGAACTTAGAAAACCTAAGAACTAAACATAAGCCATAAATATAAATAAACTCAAAATGCTGGGTCAAAAGACCCAGGATCGTGACAATAGGCTTGAAGTTGGCCTCTAGTGTTGTTTGCCACATCCCCACTGAGTTCCTGATGAAGGCTCTTAGGGTCCTGTTGATCTTGTACTGTTCTAGGCATTCCAGGATCCATATGTGGGGCATCAAGTCACAGGCTTTTTTTTGTAGTCAATCCAGGTGGTACACAGGTTGGTCAGTCTGGTCTTGCAGTCTCGTGCAACTTCTCTATCTACCAGTAGCTGGTGTTTCACTTCTCTGGTATTCCTGCCAATTTCCTTTCTGTGCCCCGCTCATGTATTGAGCCATGTGCCTGTTTTTCTTAGCCACTATGATGCCTGACAGAGCTTCCATGTGGTACTGAGGCAAGTTATTGGCCAGTAGTTGGGTGGGACTGGTCCCTTGTGGGGATCCTTGGGGATTGGGACTGTCCGGCCTTCAGTTAGCCATTCTGGGTGTCTCTCCTTGACTAGCAGCTGGTGCATTTTTGCTGCTAGTTGTCCACAGAATGCAGTCAGCTTCTTCAGGAGGTAGGTGTGAATGATGTCGGGGCCTGGTGCTATCCAACTCTTCATACTGGAGACCCTTTCTTGGATGTCTGCCACTGTGATGGTCACTGGACCCTGGTCAGGGAGGTTGCTGTGGTCTGCATTGCTGTTATGGGTTGCATCCTTCTCCCATATGCTCTTCCAGTATTCCTGCATCTCCAACTTTGGGGCTGCTCTCATATTGTTCCCCTGCCACTGAGAGTATACCTTAGATGGTTCCGTGGAGTAGAGCTGATTTATTCTCCTGACTTCTAGCTCTCTGGTATACCTCTTCAAGCGGCTGGCCAAGGCTGTGAGTCTTTGCTTGGCAGTTTCCATGGTATGGGCAGCTTGTATATAAAAGACTATCTGTCAAGCTCGGGTCCTCTACTAGAGGCCTGGGAGCTTGAGGGTCCTGCACAGTATCTTTGCTGTTCCTAGGACTGCGCTCTTCTGGACAGAGATCTCAGATGTTGTTCCTGGGATCTGCTGGAGCCACTCACCCAGCTTGGGGGTCACTGCACCTAGTGTTCTTATTACCACTGGGACCACTGTTACCTTCACCCTCCACATCTTCACAAGTTCTTCTCTCAACCCTTGGTACTTCTCCAGGTTCTCGTGTTCTTTCTTCCTGATGTTGCTGTCATTCTGTATAGCTACATATATATCACTACATGTATATCACTATTGCTGTCTTCCTCTGCTTGTTCACCACTACTATTTCTGGTTGGTTAGCCATCACCAGTTTGTCCGTCTGTATCTGGATGTCCCACAGGATCTTAGCTTGGTCATTCTCGACCACCCTAGGGGGCGTCTCCCATTTTGACTGGACCTGGGACGTCGAGGGCTAACATTCAGCCCATCGCCTAAACAGGTTCTCTCTTCTTTCCTGGCCTCCAATGGCCCTCAGTCTTATAACAGGCTCTCTCTCCTCTTTCCTGGCCTCTAACAGCCTTTGAACGCTATTGCAGGATTGGAAGTCTCTCTCAGCTCTCCTGGCCTCTGACAACCTTGCAGCTTTATGAAAAGCTCTTTCTACCCTCTCTCCTGGCCTCTGATGGCCTTGGAGCCTTACCGTAGTATCTCTCTCTCCTCTCTCCCAGGCTCCATCGGTCTTCCAGCCTTATTGCAGGCACTCTTTCTCTCTCCTGGCCTCTGAAGGCGTTTGATCCTTATCGCAGGCTTCCTCTCTCCTCTCTAACAGGGCCCAATGGCCTTTGTCCATGATCTCTTTGATTCTTGCTCCTGGCCTCTGATGGCCTTGGAGCCTTACCGTAGCATCTCTCTCTCCTCACTCCCAGGCTCCGACGGCCTTCCAGCTGTCCAGCACTCTGTGTTTCTCGCTCCTGGCCTCTGGCAGCCTTCTAGCCTTCTAATAGGCTCTCTCTCACCTCTCCCAGTCTCTGACAGCCTTCTAGCCTTATTAGCTCTCTCTCTCCTCACTTTTCTCTCCTCAGCCTTCTTGCAGGCTCACTCTCTCTCCTAGGATACAATGCCCCAGGTATCCAAACAGCTCTTTAACAACTTACAACTTACCATTGATTTTTTAAAATTCCTTTTCAATTTGTGGAGAAAATATGCACAACTAAAACTAAAGCAACATTATGTCTCATAATATTCTAATATTTAATATGAGACAAGAATGGATCTGTGTCTCAAAAGAATAAGACAACGACCAGTAATCATTAAAATGTAAAGATGCCTGCCTCGGAGTCCTCTCTGGCCCAGAAACCAAAACCTAAAGGACTATTTCTTAGTTTGACAGGTAGAAGAAAGAGTTCATTAATGGCACACATGCTGTACAATGCCAAATGCCACTCAGCCACTCAGTAATTGTCACTCATCAGTCAGCCAGTCAATCCCTCATTCTGTCAGCCACGTTAGCCAGCTTGTCAGCACCCAACTAGCTCATCAGCTAGTGAGTTAACCAAACAACTGAGATAAAAAAAAAATAACATGCAACGAGCCAGTCAGTCAAATCCCATCATGTAGGTTAAGAATAGTTTCCCGAAAGGAAATCTAATTAAGCATGAAATAGAAAGCTGGAGAAACAAAAAGCTGCATGAACCATGTCTGGAGCACAAATGCATGTGAATGTGAATGTGTGAGTGAGTGAGTGAATATAGGAAGATATGTATCTGAGTGTGCGTGTGTATGCAGGCAGATCCTGCAGTTATTTTCTGTAATACCCCCAGTTTCATTTCAGGTTTGGTTTGAGTCCAGGTGGTTGGCTTTAATGTAGTCCAGATGGGAGACACAGAGAGGAGAGTGGCCAGATTTTTCCAGAGTTTCGGGCGAACCAGGGCTTTGCTAATAAAAGCAGAGGAGATTTTCACAGTTCCGCAGACAAAACCTCGCATTCTAATTCTCGAGGGAGAACGGAGAGCGAGTGAGACCGCAATGTTATACTTTGTTTTTATTAAAGGAGGTGATTGACAGCTTGGAGAGAATTTTCCAGCATTAAACCAGGGGTCTTATTGGAGAGGACAGAGCAGAGAGCACAGGGACCTGGCGAAGCAAAGCAACGCGCTGGCAAGCTGCTACTGACTGAAAGCTTGGCTTCTTTTCTGATTCTCTCTTTCATGCCATTTCTTTCTGTCTCTCTTTCTATAGCTGACCAGAGGATTGCTATAGTTTGGATGTGCTACTCCTCGCTGCCACACCCAAACCTGCTTTCAAGTCAGATTTTTTTGTTGACCTACTATTTATGTTTGTGGAAAAACATTTCTTTTTGCGTTACTTTTTTCTGATTTCTCATCTTCCACCTAATAACTGTGTCTAGGGTGCTCTGAGTTTTAGTCTAGGGAGAGCAATACGTGGTCACAGTTGGATCTGTACACGCCTACTTAAAGCTAATAAAACCTAAAGTGCCTCCTGATTCACACAGCCTGTAAAAGGATGAAACACTTACTATACTTGCAGCCCAGTGTGTGTGCGTGCAACTTAGGCAGCTTAGGGTGTGTCTCAAACTCCCATCTATCTTAATATCCATCTAACCCAGCCCAGATCTAGTAGAAATGTCTGCATAGGTCACCCAGTGTTTCTGTTGGTCGACAGACTTAAAGTTTGAATGAAGGAAGATCTGATGAACAGTTAACAGATATTCTGGGTTTGTTTTGGTTGATAAGATTTTATACATTTACCTGAGATTGTCAGCTGGCAGTGATTTAGCCTGTGCTTGGTTAAGGTTTGGCTCTGTTTTCCAACCCTGACAGCACAGAATTATTCTGTCAAATGGACACAAATCTACCCTTAACAATATTCCAGTGCAAGCAAAATACACACAATATACAGAGCAATATTAAGGCTATCTGCTTTTGTTGTTACTGTCAAGGTTTAAAGTTTGAAAGTCCATTTGTTAAGTGTTCAGCTGTACCTGGCCTGTCTTTGATTTGATTTAGTATTTTTCCTTGCAATTATGAGCCTATGGGTCTGCACATTTAAATTTCTACCATTAAGCCATAGCATAGCAGCCTGTGTCAGTGTTCCCAGTATGAAAATTAGATCTTAATTTATCATCAGCCTCTAATGTGATTATGGTTTATTTTCCTTTAATTTCCTGTTTCTTCAGTGGTCCTGTCAAAGTTTTCCTGTCACTGCAGAGGGCCTTTAAGTATCTGGTTGTCAAACTTACAGTACAGTAAATTCATAAACATATTAGTACGTTTTATATGGATTGCTCTTTTTCTTTCTCAGTGCCACTTCTAGTTCAGATAGCATTAACGCAGCAGTATTGGTAGCTGAAAGAGGAGAGTGTAATCAAGTAGGAGTACTTTAACAGTGAAATCATGCTGATGTTGATCGGGTTCACAAACACATTAAAAAAGTAATTCAATTATTTAGCGCTGGAAACAACTTTTACTTCAACATTTGCTAGAGAAAGATTTTTTAGACGTCTTCTTCCTTAATGGATTTCGTCCTTTCCCTAGATTTTACCATAGCACGGACTTTATCTTTATGTTGTATGTGAGGTAATATAAATAAAATAAATAAATAGTTTAACAAAGGATACAAAGAGAGAGGAATTAGATGTAATCATGTTGGCTGATGGAAAGACAGCCTGAGACATATCCATATTTGTTTCACTGATGCCAAACGCAGTGTTCAACATTTTACACATACAGCTTTACTCCAAATGCTTCCGAAATTCTTTTCAGATGTTCAGCCTGAGCTCACTGCGATAAATGTTTTTGATAAAGCACCTACTGTAAGATCTTTAACCTGGAACAACTTCTTTTGGAACTGCGAGGAGGTATCTGAGAACATCACGCACTTAAATACACCAGTTTAAAAAATTTATATTTCTTGAGTTTACAGTTTGTTTGTCTTTTTAACTCTAGGCTTCAAACTTACTTACAAACTGTTCATCTCTTTAATTGTCAGCTCATGTGATGCATCATGTATCAGATGAGCTGCTTATCTTGTTGAAAAAAGTACAAACTATGTTATTGTAAAAGTTAATGCCTTTGCTAAATAGAGGTCACATATTTATTTCCTTGCTACCACAACTAAAGCAATAGTTAAAATATTAAAACACAATTCTTAAAATAAAAAAATTCTTTTAAACCAGTGTTAAAGTCAGTTTTTGAAATAGACATCTGTATTGAGTCTAGACAGTTACTGCGATGGCATTTTGAAAAGGGTGGAAAATGTGGGATCAACGGATGAAGACAATGGAGAAACAATCACTGGCGCTAGACAGTACATCGGCTTTTGTTGTCTAACGTTACCTGACAAGGCAGTGGAGGGAAACGGCTGGCCTTTTAAATCTGAGATGTGTTCAGGAGATTAAACATTGCGCAAGACTCGCAGCTTTGCAGATGATGAGGAATTGTGGTGCTCTGGTCAGCCGTGAAGTTGTTTTCTCTCATTCTGCTCTCATTTTCAAGTGTTTTTGTGGTAAAGTGACTAAAGATGACTGATGATTGCAAGAGTGATGCACTTGGCAATCTTAAAGTTAAAAAAAAACACTCAAAGATAAACACTTGGACACCTTACTTACCCTCTTGTTGGGGAAAAACACATTCATACACATTCACATGCAATTATATAGGCTTCCATGGTGGTATCCTCTTCAGCAGGAAATGTCTTTTTAACAACCAATTAAAGGTGAGCCAGGCTGCTAGCTTACAAGAGGAATGTGTACTCTGAGGACCTGTCGGAGTGAGAAAGGGGGAAAAAGATTCATTGTGGGGGGGGAGATACAGTGAGAGAGGAGGCATTAAGAAAGCTGGAGAGTCGAACAAGTCCGGGATTTGGCACTTTCACAGGTGTGCACAACAGGGGGTTCGAGGAGGAAGGAGTTTGTGTACCTATGCATACGTGTGTGTTGGTGTGTATGCGTGTGTCAGAGTGTTTGCAAGTGTGTGGAGCTGCCAAACTGGCCACCTGTCTTTCCCTCGTTGTAGTTTTAGTGTTTCCTTTCATCCGGCCCGCAGCAGCACAGCTCCCACTTGGAGCAGTTAGCCTCCTGTTGTGTGTGTGTATGTGTGTGTGTGTGTGTAACTCAGGTCCCACTTGGGTTAGAAAGACTAATGTTCCTAAAGGTGCATTTCACTCTTTCCTCCACATTTTTATATCTTTGTTCTTTATGTTTTATTGAGACAGTTCAAGTGGAGCCAGGAAGTTGGCCAACATGCTCACCGAGCACAAGAGGACACCAGAGGAAACTTGTGCTCCAGTGTCAACAGGAGGTCATGCTTCAGGAAAAGCACTGCTACCTATGCATCTTTAATTAATAGGCCTTATTCAGCTGGGTACCATCTGAGTACAAAAACATGGATGAGTTGGAATAAAAAACAGGAAGTGCTTCTCTCTCCTTCACTGATTCGCATGTCTTGATTATTGATTAATGTAGAAAAAAACTTGTTAATGCTAAGGCCAGTGTAGCCACTTTTCGTGATAAATATTAATTTGAGAATTCAAAGCTTCATTTTATGGATCTACAGACTGACACCCAGGGCTTAGAAAGCTTTTACATAAAACTGTTTTTAGGGAGGTTTGTTTAAATAATTCCATATGTGATTTGTTAAAAGTTGCATTCACCGATATTTTTTACAGTATTATCAGCTGTGTGTCACATGAGACTAACAGTAAGAAACCCAGACCCATGGGACCCTTGGCACATGTTAGCATCATTGGTGGGATTATTGCAAACTAAACAACGTAGAGAAAACCTTTTCCAAATCTATTTCACCCAACTAGTCCTAAACACTTCATACATCTAATATCCAGTGTGTCCTGTGAACATGGCTGGCTGTATCGGGTCTACCTGTGGCCTTTTCATTAGGGACGCCCGTGTAGGTACAAATGTGGCCACTTTATTAGGTACAGTTGTGTGCTTCTTAAAATGGCTGGCTGCTTTATTAGTTACATCTATATTAAGTACATCAGCACCATTTTATTAGGGACACCTTATTAGCTACACAGGTGGCCACTTTGGTAGATAAAACTGTTGCCAGCCACTTTGTTTGGTCCATCTGTGAAAGTCACTTTATTAGGTACAACTAAAGTGTCTAATAAAGTGAGCAGCCACAGAGGAACTTGATAAAGTGACTGGTCACGTTATTAGATACCTTGTGTACCTCTGTATGTCTGTGTACCGAAGTGTGCTTCTTCCCAAACTTTAAACCTGTACCCACACAAGAAAATGCAACACAAAATGTCCAACAGCAGTAAAAATCCCACCACAGTTTCTCCAGAAATTGCATTGTCTAGTTTAGCATGTTGTTTTGGTCACAGACTTTGGAACTTGAAAACTTTCAGTATCATTTTTCAGCTGTTTTCAGCAAAAACCTGGGATAATTCCACTGCATCTCACAGCCTAGCACCGAATGGCAAAGGTTAGCAGCTATCTGGAGAACTTAATGTAGCATTTAGTAGCTTAAGAATATTTCTCTCTAGAGATGGTAGAAATTGAGCTCAAAAGGAAAGTGAATATTTGTTTTTGCATTTTCTGGGTGGCCAAAAACTCAAAATGAATTAAACTTCATGTTAATCTTCCCCCCTGTCTGCTGGGCGTTTGAACTGAGAATTGTTTTACAAGTTGAAATTATATTGCCAGTTTTTTGTTAATCAGTATTATGTTTGGAGCTTTCTGTGCTGCACCCAAATGACCATAAAAATCTATAATTACATGTTTTAAAACATGACCTTCTAAAATTCTTTTTTCCTTGTCACTGAATATGGAAGAGGAGATGAAAAGCTTCCAATATAGCATTTAATAACAGTGAAGTGAGAGCTGATTGGACAGGACAAATGTCTTAATACTGAAGCATAACGCTATATGTTTGGGGAAATCAGTTCAATAGCTTTTGGGCAGACATTTTAACACTAAAACATTTATAGGAAACGTTTTATTTTTCCTACTAGCCAAAACCACTTGTGCATTAAGTACATTAAGTTGCGGGACAGAGTTATAATGTTGAAACAAATTCACGACAAGCTGCAGTCTCTGTTTCTACCTGTTCGTGTTTCTAAAGCAGAATCTCTATGGCGATCGCTTTAAAGTCTCTTTAAAGTCTTTAAAGTCTAGAACCCAATGCTCAGTTGCTGCTTATTTGTGGGTCTCTCTGCATTCATTTTTGTATTTACTAAATGAAAAGCATGCTCTGCTGGGTTGAGATCAGGCGTCTTACTTGGTCATTGGAGAATATCCCATTTCTTTGCCTTGAGAAACTCTTGGGTTGCTTTTGTAAAATTTGTGGGCCATGAGATGCCACCTGATCAGTTTTGTAGCATTTCGCTGAATCTGAGCAGAGAGGCTTGTACACTTCACAATCCAGCCTGCTACTTCTATCAGCAGTCACATCATCAATAAACACTAGTGGCCGGCTTTCTCTGGCAGTCATACATGCCCATACCATAACATTTCATCCACCATGTTTGACAGATGATGTGGTATGCTTCAGCTCATAAGCTGTTTTTCTCCTTCTCTGTACTTTTCTCTTCACATCATTCTGGTTGAAGCTAATCTTGGTTTCATCTATCCAAGGATTTTTTTTCACTATTGTGCAGACTCTTAGATGTCTTTTTGGCAAAGTCTAACCTGACCTTCTTGTTCTTGAATGCAATCAATAGTTAATAGACATCATTTCATTGTAGACTTTAACAACGATACGCCTCTTCAAGAGAGTTCTCGACTTGGTTAGATGTTGGTTTGTTGTTTTTCTAAATCACTGAAATGAAATTTTTTCTGTCATCTCTCACTTTTGCTGTCTTCTGTGGTCCTTCAGGCCATTTGGTGTTGATGAGCTGGTCAGTGCATTCCTTCTTTTAAAAATGTACCAGATTGTTGATTTAGCCACTCTTAAAGTTTTTGTTATCTTTCTGATAGGTTTATTTTGGTTTTTCAGCCTCATGATGGTCTCCTTCACTTGTGTCAACATCTCTTTGGGCCTCACATTGAGTGTTCAAGTGAACAGCAACTGAATGCAAATTTAACACTGGGAATCAACTCCAGATCATTTATCTTCTTAATTTGTCATGAAATAACAAGGGAACAGGCCATGAAACTGCTTGTCAGTCAGTCGTCCAATGAACTGTTTAATTCCTAAAAGTTAATGCAATATTTTTGTGAAAGTCTACAATCATCAATCACATATTGATTGTTTGTTTCAAACAAACTGTGGCATTGGACGGAAGCATTTTTTAAAATAAAGAGTCATTGTCCAAACATTGTATGACGCGAAGTGTAGTTATGTTTTATCTAAATCATCTACTATGAGACAAATGGGCCATACCAAAGCCCATGGTGCCGTAAAAGCGTGCAAATTCCAGCACAAACTCTGTTTTTTTTTTTAATAACTTCAGCTATCAGTGTTCACATGCCTGATTTCCGTGGGGTCATCTCTGTCAGACCATTATAGTGATAATAATAAGAGTCAGTCAGTCTTCCAACCTCCGGTTCACATTGGTCCAAAACCGCCCACTTAAATACGGCACAGCAGTTTGCCCTCTCAGCTGATCTGTTTCATCAATATAAAATACAGAGATCATTAGACAGCTAAGCTATATCGCAGATCTTCCCGTGTGTGCAAATGTGCACGTTCACTCACACAGTACATCCATCTGTTTGTGCATATGTAAGTTCATCTGCGCACAAACGTGTGAACGGTCATCTGTGTGTATGCTAAGTTGTGTGTGCGTAGGCGTAGGGGGAACCTGATCTGGTCTGTGTGGGAGGAACCAGTCCCCCCCTTTAGTATCCAGACAGACGGCCTGCTAGAGAGATCAGACTGTCAGACTAACTGGACCAGAAGTCATTAGGACACGCTAGACACACAGAGCTTTTTCAAAGCTATTGCTTCCTTTAAAAAAAACAACAAAAAGAAAAAAAAACTCAGCAGTAAGATTATCTACATTTCATCGGCTCATGATGGGACTAAGATCTTTAAGACACACGGTGCTTTTCAGATCTTTTTCTCAGGAACCCCTAAGCAGCAGGGACCACTTAGCCGTGTCCTGAGATTTAGTCTTTTGTTGTCCCGCATTACGTTTTAGAAGAAGAAAACTCAGACTTTTGAGTTTGAGGGCATATCAGACAACTCTAGTTTTTGGTTTGAGCGATTTTGCAGGTTTTGAAGCTATCTTTAATTCAGATTTTAATCAGCTTTCAGACGACACATTTCTCTCCTTCATCACCTTTGTGAGTTGTTTCTTTTAAGTGTGTGTCCTCTAGAAGACATCCATCTGGGGACATATTAACTCTAAAACTGGCTGTGAGTGTCCAGTAGTGTTATAATTTGGGGGTGTTTGTAAGATCTGACACACGCACACACACAAAATAAATCAGCTTTGTTTTTCAGCACCTTTTCCACTAAAAGCTGTTTTTTGGCAGTGGGAAGTGGCACTCGAATTTTTTGTTAGTTGTTTTCCTTCATCAGGCACTTGTCACATTGTAGGAAAAAGCTCCATAATTGGCACCCCAGTCACAGAAACAGCTTGTTAGCGTTGTTAAAAAATAATTTGGGAACACTGAACTAGTGCAGCACAGCGGTTAGCCTCCATTAAAAGAACGGCTCAATTTACATTTCTTTTAATGGTGGAAAATAGCTTAAGAAATTCTACTGTTATATGACTTTGGGACACCAGTGGCATTATAAGATTTTAATACTCTTTATACAGGATAATATATTACCCACATGATGCAACATTTTCAGGTAGCCATAACTTCTATCCTCTGACCTCGAAGATAATGTAGGAAAAGTGTGTAGTAGTCACAGGAGAAAGAAAAAGATAAATTATCGTGCTCAAAAATGAAGGGCAGAATCTACATTTTCCATCACAGCAGTTGCCAGACTGGGAGAGATGCTGTATGAAGGTGATGGAGGACAGAGAGTCAGAAACAGTGGAAAAGGCAGCAGAAAAAATAAGAAAACAAGACGATGATGTATGGATGCATCAATAAAAGGACAAGTTCAGAAGAATGTAGCTGGTGTGGGGCTAAGCACACTGGAAAGCCATCAACAACCAGACTCTGGGCAGTGGCACTCCAGGGAAAAGAGAGGAAGAGCAGAGGAGAAGAGAGAACAAGCATGTGGAAAGGTAAAGAAGAGGACAGCAAAGGGACAAAGGCAGATGTCCAAGTAGCCAACCTGCAGATTCAATTTTGCTCATTTTCCTCCCCTCTCCCTTTGCCTTGCCTTTTTCTTTCCTCCTTAAACCTCTGTCGCCAACCTCATCTGCAACTTTAGTCACTCCGAGCAACAGCAGAACCAACTAGAACCGAGTTCTCGAGAAGAGAAGGAACAAGCATGTGAGAGAGAAAGAGAGCACCACAGGTGAATAAGGGTAATTAGGTTTATGTGAGCTATGGGATCAGACAGAGAGGAAGTTCCACTTAAAAGCGAATGAATTCTCTCCACTAGCCACAAAAGGATAATACAGCATTGATTTGCTATTAAAATATATCTGCAGCTCACCGGAAAGTCACAGTGGAAACTTCTACGACGTTTATTGGTTGGGACTGGCAAGGATTAGGAGAAGATTTTAGAGTACAATCTGTTTAACATACCAGCAGCATATGAATGAAATTTAATCCCAGATATACAAACTATTTATTGCTCATCTTGAGTTAAGTTGAACTCTCAAAAATGATGATTAGAAATAACCAATGCCAACAATGTTCCAGCATATTTTTGTGATGTCATATAGCCAACGATTGTACCTCAAAACGATGCACATTGTTTGTCAAAAAAAAAGTCATATAGCCGTTAAATAACATAGTTTCATTATATAATGTTATGTCACATAAATATACATTTATACTTCAGTTTACACATTAATAACACACAGCTTTTCAGGAATACAAGTTTATGAGTGTGTTTTCAGATCATGTGCCATAAGTTCTGCAGACTCTGAGCAGAGTCACTGATACAGTCAAAAGTCTTTTATAAGTGGTATTAAGAGGTTCTTGGTGGTGTTGGTATGCATGTGAAAGCCATTTGAATGTTCTCAAACTTTAAGAAATTTAAAAAAAAAAAAAAAAAAAAAGATAATTTAAAAAAAG
>VVHJ01018809.1:3112-19048 GCA_015107715.1 Tylochromis polylepis
AAATTTTACTCGGGGATGGATGAACTTTGTTACACAACAGCCTGCGGTAAAACTTTTAGTATATTTATTGAGTCAAATAACAGTCATGCTAACTGAGATGAAGATCACACATTATAAAATCTACTTAAAATTCATTTTTACTTGAGCACAGAACAACTCACAGTCCAAAAAAAGTAATAAAAAGTGGACTATAAAAGGAAACAGTGATTACCATAATTTGAAATGACTCTAGATATTACCAATAATGTTTCATATATCCTCATCCACATCAACAGCTTCATTTCACCTTCCTTTTTTAACACACTTGAAACTCTTCTCAGTGTAGAACAATCGTACACAAGAGTGGGCAACCCTAGCGCTATTCGGAGAATGGACTCTCTGAACTAGCTATGCATTGCAAGCGTTATCTGTGGTAATAAAAGGGGCTATTTCTGTGAAACATTAGGTGATTTTCTGAAGAACTTCACTATCCGTGCTCACTCGTTCAAAACAGAAAACATTTGACCCATTAGGATGGGTCCTTAACTGACGTTCCCAGTTGCCGGGAAAGCTCCAAGTAAACATGTTCTGGTTCCTAGTATGTGTCTTATATTTCTCCCAGAAAACCTCACAACAACAAAAAATTACAAACTGAAATTAAATGACGGTAACCATAATAAACAATGAAACGGCATAAGTTGTGAAAATGCCATTAAGGTCATTTTCATCAGGGGAAAGCAAGATTACTTAACTGACTGCTTCAGGCTGGTCCTTTAAAGGAGTTTGCAAAGACGTTAAATCTCATCATCGTACATCACATTGGGAATTCTCAGTGTCCGCTGCAATTAATGTATTCTTTTTAATTTCCATTAGCGTCTGTGTATGTTTGCCCACGGGGTTTGGGGTATATTTTATCAATGTTTTTTTTCCCCCCTTTTTGTTTTAATTTCGATTTGTTTCTGTTGCATGATCTTTTCAATTTACATTTTAATACGGTTTTCTATTTGTTGCTTCAATGCCCAGTTTACTGTAAGTATGTCTTCTATTTTAATCTTTTATGTCCCGCGCATTAAGAAAATAATTTGTTCTATAATCCCGTGGAGCACAGCAGTGAAGTGTCTCGTCCCCGCATGGTCACATCTGGCAAAGCAAGAAAGCCCGTGTGCATCTTTTTATAAATATCTACTACAGACACACAAATTTGCATAATATTCTGTGTATTACCAAAGTCATTCATGCAAAAACATCCAAGTAATGCATTCAGCAGTCGATAGTTTACAGTGGCTTGCCTGAATGCCTAAGGCTAAGGCATTGTGAGCCTTTTAACAGAGGCTTTATGAAGGAAAATATTTTTTAAAACGTGCCAAAAGCTGAAAGGCTGAAAGGTAAGAGAGTCACTTGGGTTCAGACCTTTGAATGTCTCCATTTCGCTGGGTTTAGAGAGTCATCTGGCACTCTTGCTCGAAACTGAGATTACTTGGCTGGAAAAGCACTCAGCCCAGTGAACAGCCAATCGAATCTATGGGTTGGAATATCAATGCCTTCAAGCTGTCGTCAAGATGTGTACACTGGCATTAAGCAACTGGTTTCAGGAAACTCTTCCCTCATGGAAATCAGTTACAGTTGAATATCTAAACGGAGTGGAACAAATTGATGATTCTTCCTGAAATAAAGCTCCACAAAAACAACCGCTGACTTACTGCATGTGACCGCGTGACTATAAGACAGTCCGTGTCTCTCCCTTTGTGTTAGCTTAAGACAACACCCTCACCTAAGCATGCAAACTACGAGTACCCCACACTGTTACGCGGGCATCACAATCGGGCATCACGAGACCTGGAAGGTTAAAAGAGCACTTAATGTCCAATCTGACTGTGCTGGACATTTCAGTTTCCACACCCAAATCAGGTACTGTCGAGAAATGTTTAGGGCAGTCCACACATGAAAACAGCTTCAGGTTGGATCCTGTTTTATTACAGCTGTCCCTGGGTGTAAGTGTCCAAAAGATAATGCAAAAAGTTGCACTCAGGCGGTGAAGGGTCAAAGAACAGAGGTCAGACTTTCTCCTTGTAGAACACAGCGATTAGCAATGCTAATGTTAGCAGCCCGTGCAACAAATAATGATCATTAGTTGAAAAGGGCGAGCAGTCGACGTTAACATCAAGCAGACTTTTAACTTGAAATAATGAGTTTATAAATCATTCTGTATCAGTAAGCAAGGAAGCTGAAAAACCAACTTTCTTCACAAGGAGGTACCAGTTTTTGGACAGTTCCCTTTTGTTTTTGTTTTTTAAATTTTGCCTCTGCTCACCACCACGAATTAAAAATTAACATGTGATAAAACTGGAGACTGCTAGCTTTCACTAAAGGGATTTAAAATAAAATGATTTCATAAAAATGAATAACAGCTAATGCGATACACCATGACGCTACTATTACCAGTTAAATTATTTATTCTGCAGTGCAATCTTACAAAGATCCACACGTGACCTTCTGTTTACAGTCCTTTTGGCTACTAATAAGAAAAAAGCAGACAAGAGAAAGGCAAATTTTAAAAAATGCTTGAAAGAATCAGGAGCTAAGAGTCTTTTCTTTGTGGTTTTTAGCAAACAATCATTTGTCAATGGCATTTTTGCCGCAGTAGCACTTCTGACAGTGGGAGGCTTTGACCTTGCCGTGATCCACGACTATGATTTTCCACGAGTGATTGTTTCTACATTCTGTGTGTGTGTGTGTGTTCTCTTTAACCTTTTGACTGAGATGAGGACTAACTAATGAGCTCTATTAGCATTAATAACTCACAGCAACATAAAAGAGTCATTTTAAGAGCTTCATATCAAAGCATGAACTCCTTCACTAGCTCACTTCCCACTATATTTATGGAAGGAGCCGCTTGTGCGTGCAACTTCTAGTTCGGCTTTAGGTCCATTCACAGTTTTAACATATTTTCAAATCCTCTCCACAATCCAATTTACTATTCATTCTTATGCTAGTTCCTTTGTCAGTTTTCTTCCCTGAAAGTCAACGGCTTCCGCCTGCAGCTCTGAGATAAACAAGAGTGAGTCAGTCAGCTGTGCGTGCTATGCTCACAAAAGATGACCCCCATCCACACAGGCCAGCTTCGTCTCACAGGCTCGCGCAAGACTGAGGTGCAAGTCAAAATGAGCACGATTATTTCATTGTATGCAATTCAGTATAACTAATTTTTAAGATTTTTTTTGTTTGTTTTCTTTTTTTAGCACAATAAGTGACAGTACATTTAAAATGAAATGAAATAAAACTGCATACAGTCCGCCTGGATAAAGTGAGATATCAGACATACTGTAACATACAACGCAGTTAAAGTTTCTTATTCTCCCTCAGACTCCTTCTGTATTTGTCTTGCAGTGTAAAATCCATTAAGCAGAGAAAATCAAAGATTAAAAGCCTTTTGCTGCCACTGTCCATCATTTGCCCCAACAGCAGCTGCATAAGCTTCTATATCTTGCCTTGCGTGCCTGTTCAATCCGTAAATGTCTTCAACCTTTTTGAGATTCCCAAACTTGGGTGTGTCTGAAGGTAGTTTGGCCTCAAGACACTTCAGCATGTTCTCTTTTAAGTTCGCTGCTTGCTTAGAATTTGCTGTCTGCAGCAAAATGAAAGTATGACATTGGTTCAAATTAAGAGCTGTTGTTCTTGTGTTTCACACAGGCTGAGTGAGCAGCTATGCTTTGTTATTGATGATGCCTCTAATCCCAAAAACCTAGGCCCGTTTCCAACATCACTGACATAAAAGACAAAAAGTCCTCAGTTTCTCCAAAGTAGTCATTTTTTTATTAATTATTTTCTCCTCAGAAACTTTAAAGATAATAACAGACGGCTCGGGTTCTGTTTTCAACAGGAGTAGGAGCATCATCGGCTGATTCAGATGAAGCAAAACATCCGTGGCCTCGCTTCTGTTTCGTTTTGCAGACTAGTACTTTCAACCTCGTGCCGTCAGACTGCCGTGAGCCTGAGCTGTGAATACTTGTTTGATAGTAGAACGTCAGAGCACAGAGCTGACGCTGAGCTAGAAAGTCCAGGAAAGTTGACGGCGCTAATGCCCATACATGCACCAGTATAAGTATAAGAATAATGACAATGTTTTCTGCTGTTCTCGCTGCACTCTGCGCATTACGTGAGAAATGAAAACATAACTGTGATTTTATGATGAGTCGATGTTCACACGCACCTGTTCCCAGTGCTGGACTCCTGCATAAAGCTGCAAATTTCCGTGGGTTAGCGTAACTAACAATTTTGAACAATACGTGTATGTGCAAAAATAGCTAAGAGCAGGCTGTGTAATGTCAGGTTTGTAGCTTATGTTTAAAAAACAATTCCTAATGCTCGTGTTTGGCAGGAATTAAGTTGGACCAGGCATGCCGATGGGTTTATATGGTGATGATTTTAAAGTTATGATACCTGTCCCAAGCAGTATTACACAATTATTACTATTAATATAACTTCTATCAGTTAAAATATTCAGGAGCTGCTTGCATTTTAGCAAATCGGCAAAACCAAATTATGAGGCATTTAGTAAATGTCCTCCCTCTTTACCCGTTTCTTTTATTGCAGATTACGCCAAATATCTCTGCTTAAAAAATCTTCAGGTTAAGGCAACGCTATTAGACATTTTTAAGTGGATGTAGGCAGATAACAACATCAAAATGTCTCGGCTCACTCAGGCTCCTTCCATTAGGTGCACAGCTCTAAAGTAGCTTCATTTTGTGTCCATACAGCAGATGCAAAAGGGTTATGAAAGACTGAATAGTTGAATTCTCCCGGAGAGTGTCTGATGGATGACAAGTGGACGCGGTGTTGAGGCTGAAGCGCTGAAATGCCGTGACCTTGGTGCTGAGGATGAAGGAGTGGAGTGAACAGACCTGAGGAGGTGCGGTGTCAGTGGAGCACTCTACCCATCCTGATACATGCTGTGAGAGCATGACAGAGACACAGAAGGATGAGATCAAATTAACTACACTCTGGCTCTGTTGTTGTCTTGTCCTGTCTTGACTCGTTCTGCCTCCATCACACGGTCTCTCGCAGACACGCAAACACATGACAGTGACGTGGCTACGCGTACATAGTGCAGCACCTTATGATACATACAAGCACATAACCCGTTTCCCCTTTTTTCTCCCAACTTTCGGTTTAACGCAGATTCACTCACTCACAGACACTCGAATGCAGTCAAAGCTCAGCTCCCCTGTGTGTGAAGGTGATCTGGTCTGATAATAATCAGCTGTTGACCAGATGGAAGAATCGGGAGGTCCAGATAAGGAAAAAGCAACACGGGCTACCAAAAAGGTACACACTATTTATTAAAGGTTTACTAGGGCAGATCCATTATCAATGGGAGGCTTTCTTTCTATTCAGATAAGCAGGTGTTAATCAAAGATAACACAAATTCAGTGGGAGCAGCTGTACTATTCTTTACTGCAGATCATTAGGTGTGACCAAAGCTGTCGTGACCAAACAACGTGCCACGTGGGGCATGTCTGTATATTAGTCTATGGGTTAAGTTGAAAGAATACTTCTTCATGCTTTAATGCTGTGGGTTTTTTTTTAATATATGTAGATGCCTTAAGGGGAATAAAGCCTTAAGTGAACATATGATATACACAGATTGATTGCATTGATTTACTACCAGCATTACAAGGCAATGACTTCACAGCACTTGCAAAAAAATATAATGTCATGTAATATTATCATAAACCACATTAAACCCTCCCACGTTTCTAAAAACTCCTGATATGTTCACATTAGATAACTGGGCTTTCTTTTGAAATACTGGGAAATATCAGACTCAACAGCTACGCAAAAAAGATCAAGGCCGGAGGACAACTTTTAGTTGATCACATGCAAATTTGTACCAATGACGCATGAATAAATATGCCGGGATTCACATGCTCGCAAACTCAGGAAGCTGATACAGCGTGGCTAACGCTGTAAATTTTTGAACAGCCCTGCACATTCCCTGCTCGGTCACAGAGCTAGGAATGAGGTCGTACACGCCGCGTCTGCGTGGCTCACGTAACGTGAGCAACAGCAGCAACAGTCTACGTCAATGCCTGACACCCAACCACTGCCAACCCCCCCCCAAAACAGGAATACAGACCCAATGCCTGAAAATATATTCAGGCATGTTTTGCAGCAGGCTGACAGATACAGCATTATATTTGTACAGCTGGACTTTTGTCAGAAGTACTTGATACATGCATGTTATGAGCTGGAGCATGCAATAAACAATAACAATAAAAGTTTTGTCATTTTATAAATGGATCCAAGAACTCTCACACCGAGTTCAAAGATGTAAAGGAATAACAAGAATCGGTACCTGACAGTAGGCTCTTCTGCCAGATGTCCATTCATGTTCAAAAGCAAAGCAATTTTGAGAAACAAATGTTTCTGCATCTTAGCTCCAGACAGCAAAGACAACAATAAAAACGGCATGCTCGACTGGAATTGATGCACGAGCTGGCAAGTTTAGCAAGATACACAGGACATCTGCATTCACAGTGTTGCACACACACACACACACACACACACACACCACGAGGTATAATTATCACATTACTCAGTCAGAGACCACAATTACAAGCACAGCAGCAACATTAAGTCATCATTTCGCTTAGAAACATTGTTCAAAGATAGTGCCAGCCACAGTTTGATGAGAGTGTTTATCTGCGGCTCTTGATACCAGGTGTCCACAGAACAGATGTTTCGCTATCTGCGACAAACGACAGCAGATATGCCAAGGACATTAAAAAAATACGCACCTATGAGCATAAAATCGCGTTACGTTCTTGTGTTTGCAGGCCTGACGTTGTCAATCAGAGGGAAGTGATCTGTTCCAGTTGGCTTTTTTTTAAACATCTCTGAGTGCCAAAGGATGATGCTCATTAACTGAATGTGGGCTTATCATTAGGTGAAGTCCTAAAATGGAACAGTGCTTCATAAAACGGTCAGTCAGCAAACAGGTGGCGCACTTTAGGAGACCTAACGGACCTCAGCTGACAGCGAAAACATTGAAACTTTCTGCAAAAAGATATTTTCCAAAGTCATCCACTCAACACGCTGTCAAACACTGATCTAAATAAGAGGCAACGGGCATCGGTGCTCGTTGTCGTACCATGGTACAGACAGAAAGCCCGAGCAGCAGCAGCAGCGGGGCAGTTGCTGCGAGATTGCATCAGTGTCCACTTGTTTCAACAATTTAGATGGGAGATGAATGAAGAAAGATCTATAGGGCTGGAGAGATAAGCAGGAATTTAGAAATAAATAAATAGAAGACTTAATGCAAAAAAGGATGTCGGGGAAAACGGACAGATGACTTACTATAGAGAGCACTTTTTTTCTGAGGAATCTCAGATTAGCTTATGATTCGGTGTGTCGACTGCTGCTTATTACAGAGTGACGAGATTTAGAGCGACTCTGGTGTTAACCGCGGAGCCAAGTTAAATATCCACACATTCAAATAGCATTTTGGTTTCCAGATTCAAAACTTAACTTTCTCTTAAACCTAGGAGAAGTCTATGTAAAGAAAACCAGTCATCTAAAAGCTGAAGTGAAAACGCAACAACAGCATGCACTGTGTGCCATGTGTTAAACGACTCATCTAATATTCAAACAATAATTAAACACTGCCAATCATCGCCTTATTAAGCGTCACTGTTTGTGCTTCCATCTCCATTTGTTGCTGTTGTTCTGATGAACCGGAGCTGTTTGTGGTTGGCCCTGCTTTCAGAAGACTGTTTTAGCCCGCGAAACTGTGGAAGCAGCAAGAGATTACAAAATTACTCTTTCAAACAAGAACTACCATAAACAAACAATAATGACTCTCAAATCACCTGGTCGTCTGGTTTTTTTCTCTGTGATATCCTGTTTCCTCAGTGGCATTGCACTTTGTCTAGCCATTTCTCTCATGGGCTTATGATATTAGTGGTGGGTGTGTGTGTTTGGGTTTCAGGGCAGTCCTGCAGGCACCAATGTTCTCAGGAAGCACTGTGTGACATGCTGGAGACGAGTCAGAGAGCTCTGCACAAGTCTAGCATCTCGTAGATGGCAGAGCGCCCAGGGCACAGCATCACCTCTCCAATTAGGACAGCAGGAAAGCAAGCTCCCTGCTACATCATCTACTGCACACGCCACTGGAAGTTCCTGCTCTTGTGCAAAATGGATCATCTCTAAATTGTTGTAGAGTTAACACTGAAAACTTTGACAGATTTTACTTCACGGCAAGTTTGAGGTGGAGCTCAAACTGTTAGGCGACAGCTGGATTACGCATTAAATCGTGCCACAAACTTCCAAAACAGGCTAGAAATGATATATTGAGCCAATTATCTACAAAAATATGGATACTATACCGATAAGGAATAGTGACTATTCTCAGGACAAAAACCTCCTTCTCACACGGAGCCCACTGAACATTGCGCACACTTTTGTCAAAAACGATTCGATGTCCAGCCCGACTGAGTCAGACATTTGCATTCTCGCGTACAACTCCACAGTGGAATGTCACACGAAGTTCAGGGCTACGGAGAATGTGTGAAAGCAGGTTAGGTCTCAGTGAGAGGCAGAAAGTTTTTTCTCCTAATGAGAGAGCCTGAGGGCTTTGAAAATTTGACTCTATCATATTCCCTCTGATCACGCCTGATCAGAGCACAAAAACTGAGCAGTGAGAGCGCGAAGGAGGAACGGCTGACGCCAGCCTCATTTCAGCGCAACTCAATGAGGAAATAATAAGCTTAAAGCTCCCAGCAATCAGTGTTTATTATGCAGCATCATTGTCACTGGGAAGCAAATGACCAAAACGCTAATATGGGCCCACAAAGAAGTGCGAGTTATTTGTAGCAGCAGCACAGAAGGAATTCTGTAGTCATTTCTTAGTGGTGCCAAGCTGTGCATGATCAGCATTTTTAACGTAGAGCGCTATGAAGACGCATTTTCCCCCTTCCTAATTTTTTTGGGGCATATTCGTCATGCTTACATGTTTCAGACCATCACACAAATATCATTCAAGTAAAAAAAATGCAGGTTTTAAATGACAATTTCACTTATAAAAGGGAAAAAAAACAAACAAACCTGCTTTTCAAACCTGCCTGGCCCGGGGTGAAAAAGTTATTTCCTCCTTTTTGAAATCATGAACTAGCTGTTATTAACCACAGCTTTTATAAAATCGAGTTCCAGTTCGCTAGCCACACCTAGATCTGATTACTGTTAGACATGATGAATCAAGAAATGACTTAAACAGAACCTGTCTGACAAAGTGAAGCAGGCTAAAAGATCTCAAAAAAGCAACACATCGCGCCATTATCTAAAGAAACTCAAGAATAAATGAAAAACAAGTATCAGCAACATCTGTCAGTCTGGAGTGTGTTACAAAGGCACTTCTAAGGCTTTGGGACTCCATCAAACCACAGCGAGAACCATTATCCACAAATGGAGAGAAAACCTGGAACAGCGGTGAACCTTCACAGGAAGGGAAAATTACTATGGTGGCCCCTAGAGACAAAGCATGTACAAACTCCAAAACACAACGGAAGTGCTCCAGGACGCTAGGGGCAGTGTTGAGCTTTTGTTACCTAGTAGCTACACAAGCGTGGAAGTTCCTAACGACCGGATTTGGTGTGTGGTAGTAAAAGGTAAATGAACATTTTTATTAATTATTTGAATATATATGAGGGTTAAGGTTAGGGTAAACGGATAAGGGAATAAAGGGAACAAACTTGCCACTTATTTTGCAAATTGAGCTCAACACTGCCCCTAGCGTCCTGGAGCACTTCCGTTGTGTTTTGGAGTTTGTACATGCTTTGTCTCTAGGGGCTACCGTACACATCAATAACAGACCCGCGAGGGCAAAACAGAACCAAGAACAAGAGAACTGCAGGCCTCACCTTGCCTCAGTTAAGATCAGTCTCCGAGACAAAAATGGTCCAAAGTGGCATCCACAGGAGAGTTCCAGGACAAAAAGCACACTGATGACCAAAAGGAATACAAAGGCCCATCTCTGATCCCCCCGACCCACACTGAAAAAAAACATCTTGATGAGCCCAAAGACTTTAGGGACAATTTTCTGTCCACTCAGAAAAGTTAAACCTATTCAAAGTTTGCATCCCATTAACATCTGGCATAAAACTAACGCAGCATTTGATAAAAAGAACACCACAGGAACCACCAGATTCCCCACGATACAATATTATCGCAGTACTTCACGCATTTGGGTTAACATTATCTCAGAAGGGCAGTGCATGAGATGAGCCCTCTGGTTCATAGCACTCCCAGAGTATTTCAATTTATTTAATAAAATATAGATTTTTTTTATTTGGGTGGTTCTGTATCGATACATGCAAAATATAGCAGTACTATGTTTTATTGGGAGTCTTTTTTTTTTGCCACCACTAATGATTGTAGTGTCCACCTCTAAATGGCTAAAAAAAACCAAACAAAATGAAAATTTTGGAATGGCCTAGTCAAAGTCCAGACGTTCATGCTTGAAAACCCTCCAATGTGGCTGAATTAAAACAAGTCTGCAAAGAAGAGTGGGCCAAAAATGTTTCCACAGCGACGCAAAAGACTCACTGCCAGTTATCACAAACACTGTTGCCGTTCTCGCTGCCAAGGGTGGCAAAACCAGTTATCAGGTTTTGGGGGGGGGGGATTACTTTTTCCACACAGAGCCAGGTAGATTTGGATTGTTTTTTCCCTTAATTCATACATAAATCACAGTTTTGAATCTTTGTTTAATAGTCCAATTTGTTTGATGATCTGAAACATATATGCATGACAAATTTGCAACAAAAAAAAGAAATAGAGGAGGGAGAAAATACTTTTCCACCTCACTGCGTTTGTCAGTCTGGTGTGTTTATATCTGTGTAATCAGTTAGGCTGTCAGACAAGCTACGAGCCACTGAAACAAATCTTTCTTTACAGAAATCTCAGAGAGAGGAATGGATAGACACTGACAAGGAAACCAACTAAATTATCAGTTATTGGGTGAAGCTGATCAGGGTACACAGCACGGAGCGTATCAGCAGCCAGGACTATGAGGGCAAATTGAGAAGGAAAAAGATCATAAAGAAAAGTGGCTTCACTTCTTTCTTGAGGAAAAAGATCAAACAACACTGACACAAGCGGTAATTTTATATTTAATTCTTTGTAATTCATAGAGGATTCATAGACCACTGTTTCATTTACTTAACTTAGATGGTATTGCCGTCATCTTCAGTTAGCAGGTATCCACCTGGACCGATAGATGGATTTCTTTACTGACATAACACACACACAGACACACAATCTGACACCCACACACTCTCACAGATGTACAACATCCCCTGGGATTCTCCTTCTCTCTCTCACACACACACACACACACACACACACACACACACACACACACACACACTCAAATGTAGCAGACAACACTAACAGATGGGCAGACGTCACAACCTCTCTTAGGCACACACACCTGTCAGGTTATGTAGTGGAGATGGACCATGATGGATGCTATCTGTTTGTCAGGTCTTCTCCGTGGTGTTGGTCTAATGAGGCGACACCCTGTCCTGACTGACACAACCAGGTCAACAGGGTCAGGGACAACTCCATGAATTACTAACCCACATCCATAAATAACCATGAGGTATCAGGGCAGACTCTCAGAGGGACACGGAGGTTCTCTGCCGTTAGCGATGCGCTGTAGGGCGTCAGGTAGCTCAATTAAAAGTGCATTCTGAGTTAAACTTGGTGCAAGTTTCAGAAAACGCCTCTTAAAGAACACTGATGGAGCACTAACAATTAGCCATTCAGCTCCATGGGCAGAATTAAACCAGCTGACAAGCACTTGACAAGCTGCTGTAAATTTTACACTGAGGCACAGCTATGGAACAACAAACGGGGAACTTGTATTTTTTAAACTTTGCTTGACACTTGTGGAATCCATTATGGATCTGTAGCTGCAGTTGTACATCAGTACTGAATAGAAAGTTGAACTTGGGCAGACATGTCGGTTTAGAAGAATCAAATCGTCTCTTCTGAAGAAATTCCGAGTGGATGCACTGTCAGACAAGTCGACAGTTTTACCGGATAACAGGCTAATGCGTGTGCACAACTGGAGTATAAAAGAGCTAGAAAGACAACTTTGGTTGCACCTAAAAAGCTAAAACTTTTTACTTGGGTGTCAGAATAATCAGAAAAAATTAGGTCCTGACTGGTGAACGAACCCTCAAGATTTGGGAAATGGAATCGTCCAAGGCCATACCAATGCACAATATCGGAGCACTGATCTGAAAGAACCATACTATCAAAGACTTTCTTATGTGCATATGTGACCCATGAAAAGGCCTGTTGCACCAGTATTGTTCCTGCTAGGTTTATGTGTTACATGCTACAAATCTAATAAGCCCATAAACTTTGAAAAATACTAGCTGTGTGATTGGGAACGAACTGCTCCTGAGGGATGACCCGTTGCCTTATCCATGAGACCAAAGGAAGAGTCCTCTTTGTTCTTGTTTTACTACGTACCAAAAACCTACTGCTCCTATTGCAAATGCAATATATAAAAATAAATTAATAAAATACATTTTAAAAAACAGGCAAAACAGTGTTTGCGAAAAACCGCCTTATCAAGTCCAAAAGCTAATTACAATACTTATCTGTCAAAAATATTTTCTCATTGCTACTTTCCTTTGACCCCCCCCCCACCAGGTGTGTCATTTTATTTTAATTTTTTTATCTATCCTGTTGGAGTAATCCAATATGCCTGGCTGCTAATAAAATACCTCTTACCTAGCTGACTTCATTTGACTTGCTAATAAAGCTCTGCTGTTATCGGGGCTTTAATTAAAAATACATCACTTTGAAAGTAAGCAAAACACTTTTTGTCTGTTGCAGAATATGTAAATTCAATTTAGGTTGCACATAATCTCAGTCAGTGCTTGTTACACCTGATTTGTCCCACCGCAGTGCTCTCTCGGTGATGCAGGTGTGCGTGAGCGGCGGCGTTTTCATTTATTGCGCTGCTCTGTGAGTATGTTACTGTTGTGGTATATTGGGCAGAGCCTGAAACTGCAAGTTATTTATTCTGCCCATCATATGCAGCACTTTTAATACTGAACAAAACACAGAGTCCATCATTGCATGCCCTTATAGATAGCTGTGAAAATAAACATAGGAAAATAAAGACAGTACACAGTAGTATTAGTCTCGAGACCACACAGTTTTTATCTGAAAAAAAAAGGATACTGATTAAATAAGATAATCACAACTTTAAAAAAAATAAATAAATAAAAAACAGTTCAGGGTTTACACCAGAGAATAGTGAACAGAAGTCATTTATTGCAGGAGGAGCAGGGCTGCCAACATTTACCTGCAATAATTCACTTACACCGCTCTTGAACGCGTATCCAGATGCTCTAATTTATCTAGATTAATCTCACGCACAGGCTAACATTTAACCCACCCATGCATGTGTCTACAGTCACGGTAAAAACATACATAAATAAATAAAGTGTGCATTCTTTCAAATTCACATATCAGTACATCATAAAAACTAACAAACAGGTTTTACAGGTAGGTAATTGCAACCTCAGATTCACAACAACACAAGACATACTAGACTGTGATATTAATATCATTTTTATTATTATTAATTATGCCAAAATATAGAATCAGTGTGTGTTTCTATAGCAATTAAGATGATAAGCAGCAGCCCACTGCTGTTAACAGAATGTGCTTGCTAATGATTAACTGACCATGAGCAGGCGTGAGCACCTTTTTTAAAACCAGACGTTTTGGCAGTTTAGTGGTCTGGAGCGTTCCGGTTGTGTGTTAACACAATGCCAAGGAGGAAAGATATCAGCAGTGATCTCAAATGAGCGATTGTTGCTGCCCAAAGCTCTGGGAAGGACTGCAAGTCAATTTCCAACCAATCTGAAGTCCATCATTCTACAGTCGGAAAGATTATTCACAGGCAGAAAACACTCAAGACGGTTCCCAGTCTTCTCAGGAGTGAACATCCTAGATCAGACCATGCAATGCTAAGAGAAACTGCAAAAGAAAAAGAGCTGCAGACTGAGACTCTACAGGTCTCAGTTAGCATGTAAAAAGTCAAAGTTCATGAAAGTACAATTAGAAAAAGCCTAAATGCATATGGTTTGTTTGGAAGGGTCGTCAGGAGAAGTCTCTGTTTTTTCTAAAAAGAACACGACAGCATGGCTTAACGTTTGCAAAATTCCATCTGAACAAACCAGAAGACGTCTGGAGCAATGTCCTTTGGACAAACAATAACAAAGTGGCGAAGTGAAGCTATATGGCCATGATGTACGGCGCCATGTTGGACGAAAACTAAACACAGCACATTAGCACAAACACCTCACACCAACTGTCAAACACAGTGGTGGTGGAGGGGTGATGATCTGGGTTTGTTTGGCAGCCACACAGGACCTGGGCACTGGACGCTGAACTCCTCCGTATACCAAAATGGGCCAAGCTTTAGCTGTCAAGCAACAGGTCGGTGAAACCAAGCACAGCATCAAATCTACAACAGAATGGCTGAAAAAGAAAATAGTCAAGGAGGTACAATGACCCGGTCAAAGTCCACACCTCAAACTTATTAAAATGCTGTGCCAGACCTTAAAACTAGCGATTTATAAATGAATACCTGCAAACGTCAATAAACTAAAGCGACTTTGTAAAGGAAAGTGGGCCAAAAGTCCTCCACAGCTATGTGAGAGACTGTTGAAGTCATACAGAATACTTTATTAACCCCTAAGGAAATTATGTGGTTACTGTTTTTATTGTCTTGGAGCAACTGTAACAGACTGAACTAAATTAAATAGTGCAATATTTTACAAAGTTACAAAATATAACAAATAGCTCCATTCAGAATATTACAGAGATTAAATATATATGATTTGACATTTTACTCTAAACTGTAGATTTGAAAAGAGAAAAAAAAAACGTATCGCTGCTAAAGGTGGCTCTATAAGCTACTGAAACATTGGAAGTACTTAATTGTCCCAATATGTCAAATGTTGTTGTTCATCTGGGTTTTTACTGAAATTATTTTAAGACACACTAAGTACCAAATGATTTATCATTATGTCCTGATACATAAAACATTGGTACCTTTACCAAAGGTCTGATGTCACTTTAAAGAGCGAAAACTATTCAAGCTTACTACCGATACCAAACAGAACCTCAACTCTTTCTTTGACATAACCACCACAGTGTTTAAACTGTTGGACAGCTGATAATAACTAAAGATGGCGTCCACAACGACTTCACGTCAAGTGACAAATTTGCATATAGTTCAGAAAGAGCTGCAATGAATGAGCTGGATATGTAGCAGAGGCATAAGACGAAGACTAGAAGAGCTTTGGATAGACACATACAGACAGTGTACGACAAGCTGACGCTACACAGTATTCGACGACACAGCTCCCCAAAAATGAAGCCAAAATGTCTCTATCGCCCCCTGGTGTCTGGCTGCAGTATAGGTCATAAACCCCGCCTCCTCCATGTTAGCGGATGGGACTGGGGTCAGACTAAAATAAAAAAATTCTCCTCAGATAAATTTTTTCCAAAGATTCTTTCTTTCATTATCAGTAGTTCTCATCACGCTGATTTATGTCCAAGGGGTCTCCTTTCCCATAAGTTTGATTCTAATTACGACCATAATGCTTTTAAATTGGGGTGCGACGTCATCATAACAGCTTTGACTGGCAGCTGCAGTCACGGAGAAACTTGCGTATCTCTGTTCGGGAATGGCAGATAGAGCGGGGACGCTGAGAGGAGCGCCAGCGTTTACGTTACAAAACCACGACCGACTGTTTGTCAAGCTGTGTGTCTTTTCCATAACAGTGACGTGGTTGTGTTTACCTTAACCGAACGAGTCGTCAGGCACGGTAAACCCATCAGCAGATAAACTGGAGCAGCCGGGCT